>JALPQI010008228.1:0-54687 GCA_025490895.1 Thaumatotibia leucotreta
TGCTTAAATTATTATATATTAAGAATTATATTTGTACCTAAGGTACCTGCACTAGGAAGATCGTATATCTCAGGCAAAAATGTTTTAAACGAATTAAAAAAGCAAAATAAAATCATACACAGAAAAGTCAAATATTCATTACAAACTGACTCAAATGTGAAAAATAAAACACCTCCTGTTTTGTTGTTGTCAAGATTCCCATCGAAACTATGCACCTAGATAAATAATTCTTCTAGTCAAGGAACATACGAGTAGTAGCTTAAAAGGAAGGAATGAAGTAAAATTACAGACATTAATTATTTAACATGTAAGAATTATTTATTGCTATTCATAGCAAACCTCTATAAATAGCATTACTCGCTATTAAAACAAATACAAAGTATATTTGTACCAAAACAGTTTATCAACAATCCCACAATGTCGAAACAAACATCTTTCGCAGTTATTTTTTTCTATTGTAAGCATACCATAGAAAAAATTAACTGCGAAATCAGGCATTACGTACAGTTGCATAAACTACTATTTCCCTTAATGTCCCAAAGTCTCGGGACACCTGGTATATTTGGAGATAATGTTCACTGCGGCAGAATTATATGTGAAGACGTTTGTTTCCTGTAGTGTATAGAGTATGTTTCTGTTCTCGAGTATATAATATATCAGATGTGTCGTAGCGTCCGGAGCGTTTAAATATATCTGAACAAGCCTTTTTTGTCATAACCAAAAATGTATATGTAGCAGCAATATTTGACACTTTAAATGTTAAAACAACGTACTAAATTTATATTAATTACATAAAATATGGACAAATAAAAAAGAAAAACGAACGAGACGAAAATTCATTATAAGGATTTAGTACTTTACCCAAAAATACGCACTCTTTGAACACCTTTTCTAAAAGTCATATAAAATACTTACTGTCGAAATATTAATAAAGCCATACGTAAGAACTTCAAATTTCCATTATACGAGCAAGGGATTAAAACTAGGGCGGCGGAACATCCCTTTCAGCTATAAGCCGGGCCTCTGTCTCCCAGTGGGTTTGTAAATACCGAGCGTTTTACTCGGACTAACCAATTTAATATGAACTCAAGGCCAACTCAGTCTGATCAGCCCTGTAGAATTTATACAATGTGCCCATGAGGAAAGGGAAAAATTCAACAGCGGATTTCTGACCAAATTTGAAGTTAAAATGTCGTATGAAGTTTTCTGGATTCAGTCTAAGTATTTTAAGAGAAAATTATATTTTTTTAAAAACCGTTTTAGACCGTTACGCTATGATAAACGCATTTTAGGAAACGATTTTGTCACTATGTTGTCTTAGTCTTGTCACACTTAATTGACAGACATCAAATGAACAAAAAAATCATTAATTCTCTAGCAAATGTAAAAAAAAACTTTAAAGTGCATTTTTTGCGATAGTTTCATAAATAAAATCCTTTTTTTGTGTATTAAGGCATTTAAAACATTACAAAAAAAAACAAAAAAATTTTTTTTTGCTTCTATGACCAAAACTCTTTCCTTATCCTCACCTTGTATATATCTCAAACAGTGGCGATAAAATGTACTCGCACAGCCTAAGGTCTTGAAGATGCACGCGCGCCATGCTTGTAAAATATGAATAATAAATAAACAAGCGATAATAATAATTATAAATGTATAAATAATAATATTAAGATGATGCTGCTGCTCGTAATTAATAAAGGAACCGTAAAAACATACAACTATAGTCCAGTATTACAACTAGGTCCAAAATTTCAACTCTTAACTAAGCATCAATGGAAATCTTTTATTTTGGTTTTATCTAAGTTTTTTAATCATGAATGAGGAGACTTAGTGCAACAATTGCGTCAATAATAATATATAATAATTACACTAAATCGAGGATATTTGACTTAGTTTTGAACCATGGTTGAGAACTTTTGGACTATAGTTATAAATAGTTTAGAATACAGTTATAAAACTATTACGGAATATTCATTGACACTTCAATCCCTTAGAATCACCATACGCTGATTTCATTCATATTTATACTAGTTCTTCGAATAAATATTTTCTATTGCTCGTGGCGGTAGGAATGGTGGCCTTAAGTGCGTTTTGTTTAAACAAAGGGAAAATGAAGAAACAACGGGTTGAGTTTTATTTATAGACCAAACAGAGTAAAGGGTCGCAGGCTTAGTGCGTCGAAAGTAAGCTCCTTCAAATATTGGCATATTAATATGGCCTACAATTTTCATTGTACTATACTAGTTTGTCTGCCTTCTGTGTCAAGTTCTCCTCAAATGCTCAAAGGTTAGCTGGAAGAGATTCCTTTAAAGGGTAAAGTTCGCCTTTGTACTTATTTTAACAGTTATTTTAATTTATCATGTTATGATTTGTCTTTTTTTTCTGTACAATAAAGTGTTTTACTACTGCTACTACTACTATATGTGCATTTACCTCATAATGCGTCCTATACGCATAGTTAATAGGAGAGGCCTACGTCCAGCAGTGGACTAACATAGGCTGATGATGATGATACTATATGGATCAATTGCAAAAAAAATACATAGTTCAAGGCCTTAAATGAAATAGTACATTGTGCATCAAGGGAGGTAAGTACGGAATTACTAACGAGAGAGTTAGAAGCCCGACGCCGTTGGCGGAGGCCTTTTAATTACTCGAGTTAGTATTCCGCTTACCGACCGTGATGCATACAATGTTTTTCATCGCACTTGCCCACAAAAAAAATAGTTTTAAGACAAAATATTAATAAATGACGTACTGAATGTTTTATTACTACCTAGAGAATTTCACATTAACTTTTTGGATATTTTACGATTTTTCATAAAAATCTGGCATAGGTAGCCTAGTAAAATAAAATTTGATAAAAGCGGGCAGTTAGGATTAGGATACACAAAGCAACAACTATGTTGATTATTGCTGAATATTATTGAAAATGTTTACCTGTAAATAGGTATGCAAATCAAAGTAATTTTAACCGACATTTAATTATTTTACGTTATTCTTAAAACTATTCGAATAGGTATTATATATATACGATTATTCGAATACCTGTTACTCTCGAATATTTGAAACATGTACATACATATATACAGGTACTAAACGGTAATGCAAAAGTCCAAAAACTCTCCAAAATTTCATTACAAACACCCTCCGTTTAATTCCCCTCCTGCTAACCCTGTGGTGGTTACAACTCCAAATTGGCACTCTAGTGTCGTAGAAATTTACATAAATACTTTCCTTAGACTATTTCGTTTATTTAATTCGTGAACCAACGGTTTGAGACGCCTGCAAATGAGGGTCTTGGAATAAGTTGCTGGAAAAAATCATGGCGTATTTAGAGGCTTTCAAGATTATCTGAACATTTGGACGTTTTTTGCAATTATGACGTTTTTGATGAAAGGTTGATGTTCACAAAGTTTACTGTGACAAAAATACAGGGAAAAATAAAAAACCGACCAAGAGCATGTCAAGCCACGTTCAGTGTACGGTTTCCTATTTATTCAAAAATAGCTTCAAAATAGTTTTATTTTCATGATTTTTTTTATATTTTTCGGACCCGGATCAAAAGCTAAGAGACATTTTTTTAAATTCAATTGCTTTAATTGAATTTTAAAAAATGTATTTTTTTAAATTCAATTAAAGCAGCAAAGTATTCCCGAAAATACTTAATTGAAAACCTTTTTTTTAACGCTACCCCAACTTCTAGTAGTTTTGTCAAATACTTTAAAAAAATCGTCCCATCTTACGTGTGCCTGAGGTCGCCGGATTTTTTTTACTCTGTCTTTTTGTTGTCATAAGTAATATGTAATTATACCAATACCATATTGCTAATTTCTAGTACTAATGGTCACTGAGCTAAGCTACGGTCAGACAGATAGACAGACAGACGGATATGGCGAAACTAAAAGTTCTTACCTTACTTACTTAGGTTGTAGTACCTTCGAAACACTACGTACAGATGTCGCTAGTGATTAGCTTCACAATACCATTGACTAAATTCGCTGTGATCGACGGAAGGTAGTCTGGTGTAATTGGAAGCACGTTGGACCGGCAATCCAGAGGAAGCGGGTTCGAATCCCGTGACGACCAGAGTCTTTCGCAGTTGATTTTTTCTATGGTAAGCACATCTGTTACGACATTGTGGTAAAAGTTCTTAGTTTACCCCGGAACATAAAAAAAAATGTTACTCAAAATCACAATGAAATCCTGCTCATTAAAAATGTTACGTCAAAACAACTGTTAGGGTTTACCAAAATCAATTGACGTGGAATCGGTTCAAGCTGGTCGAATTGATTTAGGTAGACCCTTTGGAGTGCCGATACATATCTAAATACATACGTCAAATACATGAATTTATACACACATGATAAATACCCCGTTTTTGAGTCTTATATAAAACATGGCTCCCATGTGAATATCGAAACAACCTTTTAATTATTTGTTGGAGGTCGACCAGAAAACAATTTTGACCCAAATACAAAGTTGATCGAGGTTTGACACGCAGATTAATATAGGACAATGTAAATTGACATAAGGTTATAATTGGTTCTGTCAGAATCTGCTATAATCTTCCAATGGATTTGTTTGATCAAAACCAAAACAGGCGGATACCCTATTCCGGATTTTATCAAATTCATGGAATAAATAAATAAATAAACCGCTTGGCTGAAATGCGACTGGCTGGACGTCTACGACATGCATCACAATAGGTATATAAATAAATAAAAATAATGTAGTGAGTACTAAGCGACGATATTGAAATACGTTATCGTTTCAATATGTTTTTATGATTACAGCATTGTCAAAGAGGAGTGTTCAACTAATTAGACCAAATGAAGAATAAAATAAAGGGAACATAAAACAGAACCTCGAAAGCTTGAATGTTTTACATAATTTGTGCTACCTACACCCGCCACGTGCCTTAGCTATTTAATTATTTACTGACTGCTCTTTCTACACATTTATTTTAATTATTATGAACACAAGATCAGTTCACAAGATTTCAGTAGGTAAGTATTATTTCATTATCATGGCAAAAAATACTTTAAATATTACGAATTCAAATATAACTTTCAATAGCTTTATCGACAAACAATGTATTTTTTTCTCGCAAAGATGGGCCATACATTAAACGCGAATTCGGAATTGTTCCATTGCAGTGGTGCTAACCGGCAATTATAATATCACAGGCACTTAAGTACTTGCATAGAAATCAACCATTACCTACTAAGAAACAAATGTTCGTGATAATTTGGAACATATCATTAAAAATGCCTGATAATGTGCCTGTTACTGCCTGTTACCCCCGTTTTTTGTCATTGGGTACGGATCACTAAAAACGACTAATAACAGGTATACGCAACATTTTACAATTCGGAACACAAATTGTATCCGCTACTTAACCTCACTGAAGAACGGTTAAGTACGCATTAGGTGGAGCACCGCTTAAATACCGAATACCAATGTCTGATGGCCTGCCGCGATGTTTGAAGTTCGTATCATTCGAACATCTGTCTTTGTCACTCTAACGAATGCGTTATCGGTGAAACAGAGACAGATGCTCGATTACTATTTCCGAAGTTTGTGGTAGGCCTTGGAACTTTTTATTTACATTCCCTTTGCTAAATATACCTTTATCGAGAATTACATTTGTAAAATATTTGACAAAATGTTCTAAAGTACCATATTGTTCGTCATTGCTAAAGTAATTCTAAAAAATGGTTTCTAATTGGGTCGTAGCGCCTCACTGACCTCCAAGAAAAGTGAATTGAAATTATCCAAATACGATACGAACAAATTGTATAACTTCTAACAACATTATTTTTTCATGATCAAAGAAGCTCATACTCGTACTTAAGAAGAAATTAATACATGCATACAAATTTGTTAGTAAAACGATTGTAAGAAATATATACCTACACATTCAGTGAAAAGGTTATAATGAGTTAGCTAAAATCACAAAACCCTCATATTTATTCCATAACGATGATTAATCACTTTGTTAATTGACGATTTATTTACAGCGTGGCGATTCGTTGAAACAATCCATTTTGCTTAGTAAGGGATTACCGTATTTCGTTTGTTTTTTAACATCAACATATTTATGAAAATGTTTCAAACCACTGGATTTAAATTTAATTCATGTTAGAAATTCTGTGTGACATTATGCTTTTTAGATTGTACATCAACATTTGGAAGCAGCGTCATCATAATGGACACATTACTGTGATCGCCAATCCGCTTGCTCAGCGTGGCGATTATGGGCATTTACCTCCTAATGCGTCTATACGCATAGTTAATAGGAGAGGCCTACGTCCAGCAGTGGAATATCATAGGCTGATGATGATGATGATGGATATTTAAATTATCGTGTGCATCGGTTTCTTTGACAACTGGGAATAACTTCCAATAATCAATTAACATACATGTCCCTGGCACTTTGAAGTCGATCGCAAATAACGTTCATAGCGTTCCTTTCATCGAATATGGCCGCTAACTTATTAAACCTCGTATGTACAACAATAACTTGATGGAAGAAACACCCTTATTCATAGTGAAATAAAAGTGATATTCCCATGAATTTATTGCTGTAGATCTGAGGTTGATTATATAGCGACAATATGTACGTAATATACTTACGAGTACATAAACCTCATTAAATAATAATTAATATTCTTGTTATGACGAAAATGTACAGTTGCTTAATAATTATAGGTATTCCTGTAATTTTAACAATCTTCGTGAGAGTAATTTTACAGATTGTATGATAAGTAAGAATACATTTGTCATCACTCATCAGCCCAACTCTTCCCGCGGGTGACGTAAGAGTCAAATACGAGTACTTAGGGATTGAAGTGTTACTGACTATTCATTAATTAAAGATTGATGACGGGCTGCAGTGTTATCATAATTAACACTTTACTGCTTGTCATTTGCAACACCGCGATTTCGGCGTTAGTCCCGTAATAAAAATTGTCATTATGACGTATATACAGTGTGTACGAGGTTATCAGTGACGCAGAAAACATTGTTTAAATAGAAAAATTGTTATAACGATTATATCCGCAATATCGCGAAAAAATTCACTGCATCTTGCACGCCATATGAAAAGCAATAAATCATTCAACTAGACAAGATTAAAAAGTAAGAAAGCAAGGCGCGATTCGACAGAACTCTTTATCTGTTCCCGTAAGATGTCACGTTCGAGCCTCAGGGGAGAAAATTCTCTTCCACATTTCAAAATTCGCATGACACACAGATACAGATTTAAAAAGAAAACGTAATTCAGTAGTATAAAGCCCGCTTTTGAATGTTTTGGACAGGGGAGATACGAGGTTGAAAAAAATATGGGATGAAAAATGAATGCCTAGGGTAAAAACGGGAGAGGTGAGAAATATCGCATCAAAGGTTTATTTTGTTCTGACTGCAGTTCGTTAGTTTGATAATGTAGGATTCCGCGGAAAAGTGTCTTCAAATCCGTGTATATGATATGGAGCAATTCGTCATCATCATCATCATTTATTTAACCCTTAGGTGCATACAGTATCAAAAACGATACGACCGAAATGACACATGTCGAAATAAGTAATCAATTGCGACTGTCACACTGAGCAACAGAGTTTTAATTGGCATCGATTGTTTACATAAGTCATTTCAGAAATAAAATGTGTGATACCATTATGCACCTAAGGGTTAAGAGCTTGGCTCTTGTTGGTGGAGTAATTTCCATTCTATTCTATTATCTGCCTTTTCCTTCAGCTCTCTATACGTTTCAACTTCTATAATTTCCTTCAATTGCTTCATGTAAGCTCTCCGTGGTCTCCGTCAATTCGTAATATTTTTATTAAAATTAGAATTGAGTACAAAAATACAAATCAATATATTATTTAATAAAATAATATGATTTGTTTCACAAAAACTTGTGAGATCGCGTAAACTTACGTTTAATTATATCCTGACGTTTCGGGCATGACGTTACACCCGTGGCGACGTTAGCCCGAAAGTCCTCTCAACCGAGCGTATACATTATAGCCGAAAAGTACGTGAAGTTATTGAAATTAAGAAACATCGGAATTTTAATCAAAATGAGGGGCAAGGAATCTCGTCCGCGTGGAATCCCGTGATTTACAAACGTAAGCGTGGTGAAACATCCATTTTAAACCCATTGGATGTTGTGAGTGTTGTGTGTAGGCCTAGTGTCAACCCTAGCCTAGAAGTGAATAATCAAGATCAAGTGCGAGTAGTTCGAAAAACCCGCGCAGCTCGAAGGTGTTGATACATTCTCTCGCCAGTGTGCCTGCGACCACGGGTGTAACGTCATGCCCGAAACGTCAGGATATAATTAAACGTAAGTTTACGCGATTAAGACCTGTTTGTCTTTAAAATATGAGTGATAATCGTGAAAGTTTAAATTAATATAACTTTTGAGATATTTTTATTACCTATACTAACAGTGAGAATCCCCAAGACAGTGTGCTGACAGTGAACTTTCTAAATAAGTTATTATTCTCTGTGTATTCTGTGGCAAATATTCAAATAATTTCATTGCCAAGTCTTTAATATTTCCGGCCCCAATGAAGTCGATCTCATTCATTATGTACGACCCAGGACAGTCCCGAAATCCTATTCGGAGACTAAAAAGATATTTCTCAATTTTTTTGACTTGATACGAACTTGTCGCGACTCTTTTCTGTATTTCGTAAGCACATGACTACATGACATAGGACATTTTTTTCAAAGTTGTCCCCCCACTTTTCGGAACCCTACGGAACCCTTATAGTTTCGCCATATCCGTCTGTCCGTGTGTCCGTTTGTCCGTCTATCCGGCTGTCTGTCTGTCTGTCTGTCCGCTGCATAGATCAGTGGCCGTTAATACTAGAAATTTGCAATTTGGTACAGGTATATATATATTAATCAAGTCAACAAATAAAAACTAGAAAAATATTTTTTTCCGGGTACCTACCTTCTCAACTGGTGAAGTAGGAATGATTTTTTTTATTTGCTTTAATCCTATAGTGTGGTTTACCATTGAATGGTCTCCTAAAAATAATAAGTATCTTGAAAGAAAGTTTTTTTCTAAAGTCAATATTTTCGGAGATAATCGCTCCTGAAGAAAAAAAAATGTGTACTCCCCCTCTAACTTTTGATCCGTAGGTCCAACAATATGAAAAAATCATGAACAGTGGGCTTATAAAATACTTTAAAATAAAACTATTTCGAACATAATCGGCTTAGCCGTTTTTGAATAACTATGGAACCCTATACTGAGCATGGCCCGACATGCTCTTGGCCGGTTTTTAGATTTGGAACTATTAATATGATTTCCACTCATAATCACGAGCTCTTTCAATTCTAATAGGAAAAAAAATTGTCATGATTCTGAGTGGAAATATAAAAGTTACAATTCCCAAAAAAAACAGAAAGGGTTGAATTTGAATGGCCACATGCAAGTGAAAAAGAGGAGGAAGCATATCAGCTGGTGTTAGGAAATTAAAGTAAAATTTCCTAACACCAGCTGATGCTTCCTCCTTTAATGATAACATGCCATGAAATTTTCGAATACATAAGTATAAGTACTTAAACAGATTTTATCTACAGGAATATCATAATTTCCCTGTTATGTATTCAGAAACGGTAATGTAATGACCTATATTAAGAGACCGGTGTCTGTGGCTGTATCATAATGTTAACATTAAAGTACAGGCAGAGTACAGTGCATCATAATGTTGACATTAAAGTATCGTCGTCATGATATTAATTTTAACATTATGAAGTCAACTTCTTTTTGTTGTTTTTTTTTTCAATAAATATTTATTGTAGGATATCCTTACTCAAATTGAGTGATTTCAACTGATTTGTATTTTTATATTTAGAGGTAATTACTTAGTGGATATCAATGAAAATAAAGGTAAATTGTCATTCTAAACTAATGATATGGATGTAGATAAAGTTATGTATGTGACTGTACATAATTAGGCATTAAACACTCGTGTGATCTTAGGCTCGTTTCATAAAACCACACTCATGTTTAATGCCTCTTATTATGCGCCAGCCACATAAATAACTATTAAGTAGGTACGCCATTTTACAACCAATTATTTTTGAATCGCGATATAATACAAATTGATATGTTGTTGAATGTCTGGACATTGTCATTTAATTTTAATCAGTCATCGTGTGAAATTGACATATTCAAACCTGGAATGTGCCTTCTGGATGACCCCGGGGCTCTAGTGAAACTTTAATTGCAGTTTTGATTATTTATACGTTTATTCAGGAAATTAACTTCAGAACGCGGGTTGTGAATCATTTAAATTGAGGACGTTTAATGTGGAGGACTATGTAAATATTCAGTTCGTATGTTATTAGGGTCAATTGCAAAAAAAAAAAACATGTTGTTGGCCTTCGTAGCTTTCGTAAGTTCCTATCTGACACGCTCTTATGTAAAAATAAGATTGTGTCAAATATTCTTGATGTTCGCCTTATTTTCAACTAGTAAGGTGCAAAAGTAGACACAGCTTTATAGTCCATTATATATCCATTTATATTTGTTTTTTTTTTCTTTTTATTGACCACATGTCACTTGTAAAACAATGTTTGAACAATAACAGACTATTTGCTATCTCTCGCTGGTCCCCAAAAAAGAAGCTCGGCCTAATTTGGATACCACTGTATAGCGTGATAATGTTCTAATATAATGTATTTCTTGTTTCAATAAACATTTCACATATTATATCATATACCGTAGGTAGGTATACCATAAAAAATTTTCACGTCCTCTTTCGTTCTAAATATCCTAATTATGTTTACAAAAATGAAAAACCACGAATATTTAAAGCAACAACATGTTAACAGAACTTTCCTCATTCCCATAACAACATTCCCTAATTTCCCAAAGACAAACAAGTCCAAGTCAAACAAAGTGTAAAACACAAGAAACCTATACACCGGGTATCTGTGTCTTCGTTTCGCTTCGCTGAAGCAAGGAATTACTTCGCCGGCCCTGTCATTTTCCGCCCCGTACACCCTGTATATAGTACTTGCGATGTTCTCTTTGATAACTGCGTTTGTGGGTGTTTTGAGAAGCCAAGAATTTTATAAGCTATGCGGTATGAAATTTTAACACATATTGAATACCGTATGTCATCACTGGCAACACACACTGATCAAATAGGTACTTTTGTCTTCAAACACTGCGGAATATTGGACGAAAAGATGTGTCTTAGCTTCCCAAACGCTGCCCAATCAACGCGGATTCGACTGAAACGTGGTCTCTTACAATAGGCCTCATAAGAAGGCTCAAAGTAATCCAAAGGGCAGTGGAGAGGGCTAGGAGTCTCTCTGCCAGATCGGATTAGAAATGAGAGCAGCAGAACCGAAGTAACCGATATAGCTCTCCGAATCGCTAAACTGAAGTGGAAGTGGGCGGGGCACATTGGGGCGGAAAGGTTCTCGAGTGGTGGCCACGTACCGGAAGGCGCAGCGTGGGTAGGCCCCCACAAGATGGACTAATGACCTGGTGAAGGTCGCAGGAGTCCACTGGATGCGGGTGGTCATTGTGGTAAACTTTGGGGAGGCCTATGTTCAGCAGTGGACGTCTTTCGGCTGATATGATGATGATGATTATTGAATAGCGTAAATCCACCAAACTATAGTCCTCACTACCAACAATAGTCCAAACTTAAGTAGAATATCTCTGATTTGGTGTAATTTTTGTATTGATTGCGCTATTCATAAACCAAAGTACCTCGTTAATAGTAAAATAAAATATAAACGAATAATGAAAAGGAAAAAATAAAGAAAACAACCTGATGAAAATTGGTTAAAACGACGTGAACGTTGTAGCCATTTTTATGACAAAGGCTGAGAGACGTTTACTCAGTAAAGTGAAAGGAAATCTTTATGGGAGGCCGGATGTTTGGTTTTGTTTATGCTTTATATTATATGCACAAAACAAAAACAAAACTTTCGTGAAATTGATAGCTCTTTTTAAGGTGGCATAAAGGGCTTGGGCCTCTCGATGGCCATATATCCATAGCCTATGGACTCCTGAGCAAACCTATTCTTTAGAAAATAGAGGGCTATCTCATAAGCAAAAACTGATTTAGGACTACTTTTGCATTTGATGTCAATAATAAGTAACAATAATGATCAGTTGAAGGCCGTTACTTCGATCGCCAACTCGCTTGCCCAGCGTGGCGATTATGAGCATTACCTTTTAATGCTTCTGTACGCGTAAGTAATAGAAGAGGTCTATGTCCAGCAGTAGAGCTGGACTATTAGCTGATGATGTATGAGAACGCCAGAAAAATCGCATTGATTGGATTGTGACAAGGTACGAAATAGTAGACTGTTCATGAACTACTACACGGTTATGTACCATTTTTGTGCTTTCTATACTTAACTTCCATAATGTGGTATTCGAATTTCGTCTTATTAGAAAACTCCGAAAAAAAAACATATTAGTATTTCCCGTTCAAAATATTTCCTTATAAATATCACTTGTTCACATGTCCCTAGTATTTTGAAATCTATATTAGGGGAGGTCTCTATAAAGTTTTACAAACCTCTGAAAACCTCAAACGTCACAAACAAACAAGTTGTGTGTACGTAACAAGGGTGACAACTAATACCTACTGTTTATCTCACCAACCACAAAATCACGAAACAAATTTTGCGTTCGGAAGAACGAACGGTAGAGTAATAAAGGTCAATATTTCAGGATTGAACGATTCTACATTCGGGGCGTATGAATTTATGAACAAACACTATAAACGTTTTGCAACTTTAAAACTGCAGTTTCATGTAAGCCAACTATAATAACGATATAAAATATCAAAACAACACAATATAATTCCTACCACTGTAAACCCTCATAATAACAAGCCGTCACGACAATACAATTAGAGACGCCGGCTGCAAACCAAAACGCAATTGTCGTGGCTTGTATTCATTAACGGGATTACGTTCTGCTGAGTTATTAAGGTTGCAAATCACGTTGCAATCTAGTTATTTAATATGTTTTATAATTTAAAAAGTTTTACGGCCGTTGCGATCATATCAGCCAAAATACGTCCACTGGACGTGGAGCTCGCAAAACCATTTGACCATCGAATTATGCCCGCTTTTCACTGAGAGCGGAGAAAAGTTCATTCTTAGAAATCCCAGACTAATACATCTTTATATGGTAATCTCAAACAAATCATTAGATTATTATGTTCTGACTATTATGATGACTGACTAAATACATGTAGTCATCTCTAGTTATTGTACTATATCTGTATTTATTTTATAAACAATTTTATGTTTAGTTATTTAATGCATGTTAGTTCTAAGTTCCCTCCGAGTTTCATGCCAGATTATTCTCGGGTCAGTGGTGTAGAGTTAGAACAGGAAGTAGATATTTTTATTTGCTATTTAATTTAATCCATAAGCGAGAACCTGTAATTGGCTTTGTGATTCTACTATTATTTATAGATACATTATGGCGCTGTTGGTTTTCCATGTAACTAAAATAAAATAAAATAAAGATTCAAAAGTGCTTGTTGCTAAAATAAATAATCCTTTGACTTGACATTGACTTTGGATGATGAGTTTTTTAATTCACTTTTATGTATTTTTTATGAAAGCCCTAACATTAGATTTAAGCAAGTATTAATTGTGGACCATTATGTTGTTTTTGCAAATAAATCATTCATTCATTAATTTACTACACTACTTCTCTTTAAAATGTGTCCAACCTATTTACACTCCAGTATATCGATTTTAAGAGCAATCTCAGTGCAGGGTTTGTTTTTCTTTCGTATCGCCTCATTTTCTGATTTGATTAACCATCAGCCTCTCTCAGTCCACTGCTGGACGTATACCTCTTCTATAGCCACGCTGGGCGAGAAGGTTTGCGATCGCAGTAGTGTATTATATGATGATGCTGCAGCCCATCATCAATCTTCTATGAACGAATATTCATTGACACTTCAATCCCTTAGTCAACTCTTACGACACCCACGGGAAGAATTGGGCTGGTGTTAAATGTATTCTTACCACCACGTCACCACGTGGCACATTCTGTTGATTCGATTGCACGAAGTAATTAAGACAGAGCAGAGCGAAAAAATTTCAAGCATTAACTGAAACGTTTTTAAACAGGCTTATTTTTAATAGCAAACGCATTTTCGTGGAAATAAATACCACACAAAAATCAGAAAGTTCATTAAGAGTTCCATGAAAATGGAAAATTAATCTTTTGGGAAACCGGTATCACATATTATTTTTGTGGCTAGATTAAGTAGGTTTTTTTTCAGTTTAGGCGGTTAACGTTTTTCAGGAACAGACAACACATGGTAAATCCAAAAAATACGAGTATAATTGAGGCTGCCAAAAGCCGTATTTTACTTCTTTACACGGAAGTCGAGACTCTTTGATGACTTTGTCGTTCCTGCAGGTACATTTTAACTTTGATTTGTAGTAATAAAATAAAGCGGTTGTGGCTTAGTGGTTTAGACGTTTAACTTTCAAACCGGAGGTCTTGGGTTCAAATCCTGGCTCGTACCAATGAGTTTTTCCAAAACATAAGTACGAAATATCAGATTATATTTACCATTAGCTATCAGTGAAGGAAAACATCGAGAGGAAACCTGTATACATCCGCGTAGTAATTCAAAGGTGTATGTGAAGTTCCCAACCTGCTTAGCGCCAGCGTGGGGACTATAGCCCAATCCCTCTCATATATGAGAGGAGGCCTGTGCCCAGCAGTGAGACATTGTATAGGCTAAAATATAATTATATTGTAGTAATAATAAAAAGCATGATCAAACTCTTCACAAAAATTTACATCTTTTTTATCATGGTGTACAGTACCTAATGTTACAAAACTGCGTTACAATTACAGCAATTTAAAAAAAAACGTGTTTTTTTAATAATTTTTAGGTAAATATTGTTTTCTTATTTCCGTCGATGTGTTAAACAACATGTACAAAAATATCAACCATACTGAGAATACCTAAGAAATACAAGAATTTTCATGTACGTGTATAGTACAAGATGTATTACCATCAAATTTTCGTCATCGTAGACCAAACCTAGCAGCCTTCACAGCAATCCCCACCCTTAATTGCTCAACACAATAGTAGCCCCGTATTGTTCCCAGTACACTCAGAGTGCACTGCAGTGTAACTTACAACTTTTACATGTGGATATAAGTGGTAATATGTCTGTCTGATGTATGTTCTGTAGCGAGAACCATTTTTTCCATTTCATACCTTACAACGTTGGGCTTAAGCTGGCAATTCCGTAAAATGGTAAAGATTTGCTCTTAGTTTTATGAAAGGTAATGATTTAAAGTCGGTGCAAGGGTTATAACATAAAGCTTGTAAGATAGTGGTAATATTTTGTATTTCCAGTTTAATACACGTAGGTAATATCGAATGCTGTAACTAGATTTTGAGAACTGAGTTTGATTTTTATTGAGCGGTATTAGGATTTCTGGAATTGACATTTAGTTTATTAAATTTGCAATCGATATGAAGCGAAATAGTTAAACATCCATCAATCCTTTGGCATCGTATTTTCACGGAGATATCAGAATTCATATTATTTCTGTTGCGTTACTAGACATCCTGAAATTGCAACAAAAATTCAATTAGGCAATTTTTAGGATAAAACTTCTGCAATATTAACACATATACATATACCCAGGTGCCCATTACTCGAACGCTTGTTACTTGTAATTATTTTTTATTTAAAATTTTAACAATGTTTATACAGCATTACAGTAAAACCAAAGCACTGTACAAATTAAAATACAAAAATTACACACACTTAATTAAGCATGGGAGCGAACTACCAAGTATACATTTACGTTACATCCAATGCCTCACAATATGCTAAACAAGTCCGACATATATTAGCCCAATGAGTTGGGAGACTTTTTAACACTATTAATTAGATAAGGACTTCCGCTTGTATTACAAGTCACAAGTTTTCGAAAAATAGGCGGTAAATTCTCAAATGCGCCAGATCGCAGATATTTGTACTCAGCTCGATCAGAAAATGACTGCCGTAATGAGACAAATATACTCATGATGGTCTCGTGCTTATTATTTCATCATTGTTTCTATTACGCTCTTGACAATTAAATACGCAAGTGTAAAAAGGGACGCGTAGGGCGTTAAACAGTAAAATGGGACTATCATAAGTCCAAGGGGTAAACTCGTAGTTAAGAATTTCAAAAAAAGGAGGACTTGCTCTATTAGACTGTAAGTATGTTTTTAATTTTCGCAAAAAATCCCACTGCTGTGCACCGCCAATTATGATGTAAAATTAATATATTAATAATATATATCATGAGACAATCTTAAAAAAAAATTACCTAGTCCCACGGTAAGTTTAATTAAGGCTTGTCTGTGGGTACAAGACGATGATAAATCTGTATATTGATACAATATTATGTTACCTAATACAGAATGTAAAATTAATATATTAATAATATATATCATGAGCAGAGTCCGGAATTCTGGTAGCATTATTGAGCTGTCATAGGGACTTCTCGTTTATCGACTACCGATTATACATATGTATATCGATAAATACAGAATACAGTGTAAAATAATTATGATTACAAGTAAAAGTTAACAATAGACGGTCTTATCGCTCGTGAGCGATCTCGTTTAGATAACTTTTGAGTGGCTGAAAATGTTAAATAGAGATTTGCAACATGATATCATAAGGCTCAATAGCAATTCTCGTAGCAATTTCTTCCGAAAAATGTTTAATAGCCATAAGAAATCCACAAATATTAATAAGGATTAATAAAATATGTATTTTAATTTCTATTTATAATTTCCAAAAAGTTGGTATCCAAAGGTTGTCGAAAAGAGATCGCTCATTAGCGATAAGACCGGCTGCGGTTACTTCTATTTGTAATCATAATTATTTAACATTGTATTCTGAATTTATCGATATACTTACGTACCTATGTATAATCGGTAGTCGAGAAGTCCCTATAACAGCTCAAAAATGCTACCAGAATTCCGGAGTCTGATCATGAGACAATCTTAAAAAAAATTACCAAGTCCCCACGGTAAGTTTAATTCAGGCTTGTCTGTGGGTACATCATCATCATCATCATCAGCCTATATTAGTCCACTGCTGGACGTAGGCCTCTCCTATTAACTTTGCGTATAGACGCATTAAGGAGGTAAATGCCCATAATCGCCACGCTGGGCAAGCGGATTGGTGATCGCAGTAATGTGTCCACTATGATGACGCTGCTGCCCATCATCAATCTTGTAGAATGGTCAGTGACACTTTAATCCCTTAGTCGACTGTTACGATACCCGCAGGAGTTGGGGTGGTGACAAATGTATTCTTATTACTGCCGTCACCACACGGCATAAAACTGTGGGCACAATATGATGATAAATCTGTTTATAGATACAATATTATGTTACCTAATACAGAAATCAACCAAATATATTTAGGAACAAACATTTCTGAAAACCCATTGATAAATGCACTCGCCGGGATTCAAATCCAGAGCATCAAGCGTAGGCAGGGTCTCAAATTACGTCAGACAAATTATACGAATTACTTTTCTATACCAGTAATTGGAGTTCGAGGCCAAAGAAACTACGACAGATGCGTTACTGTCAAATCTGTCAAAGTCTCTTATGTCATTGTCAAATAAAGTTTTCAGGTTTCGACAACCTTTTGGTCATTTAATTTATTTATTTAAAATAATTCCTATTAAAAACATAACATACCCCTTTAATGTTTGTACACCTTTTTGTTTAATATGGCTGTCACAACTAGGATTTTCTTAAAAACACGTAAATAACTGAAAACTTTTCTTTTCTCTAAACTAACACTGATATGACAAAATTTTATTGTAAAGAACTTAAAATTATAAGAGCTTACGTTTCCAAGCCTATTTTAAAAAGAAGTTGAATTACCAGTGAACACAAACGACAGCGTGCCATATTTATTAAGACAGTATGATTAAATTACTAAGTGAGCCCCTGCCCTATTAAACGGGTTAAAATTATAGGAAAGAAATTTGGAAATGTAAAATGCACAAATTTTTTTTGTATTTTATTTTTTATTTGTCTTCCCTATCACTTATCCTTCTGAGTCCTGAGTAAAAATCGAATACACTCCCATAACAGCCGACAGTCCTTTATGACACCATCAGTGTTGAGTCCTGAACTTACTATCGCTTATTTTAAGGCTTAAAATGAGTTGGTCAAATTTTTGTTGGAACAAAGTTAGTTATATACTCTAAGATGTATATTTTAAGCATTTTTTTACAAATTATTTGGGCGTCGTAAAGGCCTCTCGGATTTTATGTGACTAAGATTATATCGACGCTGGAAAGGAGAAATTGGATAAGCGACACAGTGCGTACTTTACAGGAGAGGCAAAAAACCGCCGAGAATTTAGAAAAAAAATCATTAAAATGAATTAGGAGGCCAAATCAAATAATTGAAGCATTATTTATGGACATAAATATGGTTTCTATGTGATGTTTTAATTATTTAAAGTATTCAAGTGTTATTTAAGGATTTACTGTCGCTTAAGAAAAATGGTCGGAAAAATTGATTCAGGTAAAATTATCTAACCAACACGATGTAAAAGAAATGAGGAAGGTAAAAAAGTCCACCCGAGACTTACATACGTAACAAATTCATCATGTTAAAATTATCTAACTGCCGATGTGGCTTATTTTATATTCAGGTAAAAATATATAAATTAAAAAAAATAGCATAAATATATCAGTAAGAAATATCCACATACTTAAAATGAGAAACTATTTTAGACTTCATAGTCAGTCATTTCAATTACAAGAGTAAGATTCCGTGACTAGTAAACGAATTTACTTACACGTGAAAAAAGAAAGACACTGTTTTAGGTATTTTTATAACTTTATTCCAAAAAGTAGGTAAGTATGTGAGTAAGTGATAGTTATTGTTAAGTATTAAAAACAAATATATTTTGTTTTTCTATTTGAGATCATTTCTCTTTATTTTAACCCTTAAATGCATAGGCATGCCTTAATTCCATCACTATGCATTTAAGGGTTGCATCATGCATCATGTAATTTCGACTCTATTGACAACATGTCAGAATTCAAATTAGAATAAATCTTTGTCAAGGTCATGCATTTAAGGGTTAAAACATGCAAAATCAACAAGGATAACTCGTTATTGAGCCAACAATAGTTAGTACCTACCTACAAACGAGGCACTTGAAAACTATCTACTTTTAACAACCGTACCTGTTGGTATGTTTATCCATCGTATTACGTTATGATAACACTTAAAAAATAGTTTTAGTTAGTACCTATTTTTTTTTATTCATGCAAGTTAGGATAAGTGACAGTAGTATTCTAATGTAAATTCAGGTAAAAAGGGATACCTAAGCGACATATGGTTCATAAATAAATGTAGGGGTAAAAATGGATAAACGCCAATAGTTCAGATATCATAGTTAAGTAATATTGTCTAAACGTCTTTAATTTTAAATTAAGATAAAGGTAAAATTGTCCAAACGACATGAGAACATATCATACAGTCAGGTAGAAATAGCTAACCCACAAGTGATGATTAGTTGTTACACAGCAAAAATATCCAAGTAAAATTTAACCTGTCATGACAAATAGGTAAAATAATCCAAGATTCATTATGTTGAATTATATTTTATCTAATCTCCATTTTCTTAAAAGTTGTCAAAAACCAAGTCGTTTAGTAGTAAAAATGATCGAAAGTTCTCTAAATCACCGATGGGATAAGCGACACAAAAGTTGTCAGATGGATACGAAACCTAGCTCATTCGACGCGGAAAAATTTGCCGATTCTAACGGTGTGTATAACTCAATATCTTCAAAAATGTCGCTTATCCAATTTCTCCTTTCCAGCGTCGATATGTATAATAAATTTGGTGAATATGTGTCATTTTGTATGAAATCAGGTGTATCTTTGTAAAAAAAAATTTTACGAATACGAAATGTGAACATAAAGCACGCTAGGCTACGCTACGCTACACAGTATTATTCTGCAATTTTTTAAACGTATGCAGAAATAGGGTTTTAATTTATATGTAGTTAAATTGCTATACCAAATGTTATTAACACCTTAGGTGATACAAGCTCAATACCAACTTTGTTACTAATAATTGAGGATAATTAAGTTTTTATTAAAATATCTCATGTTTACGTGAAAATAAGTAAATAATATTGTTTCTATAAATTAAAGAATTAAAATTATTATTGGTAATTTTAATTCTTAAGATATCTCAAAGTCTGTTTTTAGAAAATAAGGATTTACTAATGTAAGATAAGAACTGTTCATTACTGTGGCAATATTTTCGTAGTTTCTTTGGCCTCGAACTCCAGTTACTGGTATATAGAAGGACCAAACCGAAGGGGTTTCATATTTTTTAAAGTTTCATCTCTTGTCTATTCATATTAAATTAGATCTTGTCCTCTAACAGTTACGACACATGAACTACAGCTCATATATAATAAAACAGAATGAAAAGATAAACGAGCCAACTTTAATATTTTTACCGTAAATAATAAAGAAACTTCAGCAAAATGAAAACTGAAGCATGTTTCTTAGAATATCTTCAGTAAATTTTCATAAGTTTTCTGTATAATACCTACTAAACTATTGTTCACAAAGCTTAAAAAACATAATACTTCTTGTCATGCTTTTTTGTATAAAAATATGCTGTGAACACTCCTTGAACTTAGTACGGCAAAGTAGTTTAAAGTAGTGTAAAGAAATTCTAGTTCGTTCGCTCGAAATTCATGAAACTTCGTATACGGTTTATTAAAAGTATTATCTAACTTTAAACAATGAAAAATTATCCAACCATAAAGTTTTTAACTGTCATTTTCACTTAATATGGACAAAAAACTGGGGTAACATTATTAAAATGAACAGAGTGAATATTTAATGTTTTTACTTTTTTTTTTTTATTTATTTGTTACCTCGCATTAAATAATTTTGGAATGTCAGTGACAGTGGTTCGAGTTAACTTTGAACTTTTGTAGGTAATTTGATGTTGTTTAGATACAGATATTTGTATGTTAATATAAAATTATTAGACGATCATTTTATGCGACAAAAAAAATAGACATTATATTTCGATCGAAAAAAATCTCCTAATTATGAGTTCATTGATACGTAACCATCAATTGTGGCTCAATAAACTAGGATAATTTATTTCGCGATTTCTTTGTTGTCTTCATAGTGTAAGTTACTCAGCGTGACCGTCGCTAGTACCCATCATTCCTGCTCCAGGACGCAAATACCACCCTGTATATTCACCAAGAGAAACAATAAATATCTGTGCTAATCACACAATATGCCCTTGTCAGGATTTGAACCTGAAACCTCCAATATGTTTATTTTTTACTTTTATTTATTTTCCACACTTACATTATCCTTACAGTTATTTATTAAACCTAAGACAATACCGTAACTATTAAAAATTATAATTATATGTTTACCATAACAAAAAAATATACTACATTATGGCGCATATAACACAGTGTGTACAAAGTGGACTTTGAGAATTCAGTCAGTGAAGAACAAAACAGATCAATGTTCTCAGCTACTACATTAAGATTTTGTTACTGCACGCGTCAGCGGCACCTTCCTGAGTACGTTCGCTCACCAACTCAAAGCTACAGAAACCGCCACAAACCCGAATGTGGATACAAAACTCTCTTTTTGGGACTCCGTCAAATAGACCCTGATTTGTTGACATCGTCAGGTCCGTGAGTAAACAACCTTTCCTTGTATTTTAAAGTAATGTACGGGTGAGTTTCGGATTTACGACCCGGATGTAAGTAAATTCGACCGTCAATTTGTAAGCGATGAAAAAACGCGCTACAAAGTAAGGGGGTTAAGGACACGTCTTGAAATGGTACACCGACAATAACAAAATTACATAATAGAAATTAGAATACAATTACGTAGAAGGTCCAAAAGTTTCCGGCCCGATATATAAAGAAAATAGTCTCACATAGACAAAACTCGTTAAAATGAAAAATAAACTCATTGACATAGTCCTATACAAGATTTAGAGAGTTTAATTATCTTACAGGGTCCATGAAAAATCTACCTAATCTTCAAAATACACGAAATGTAGCGGATTAACAACTGTATAATACATGTAGTTTTTTTTTTATTAGTATGTGTATACATTTTATGCACAAAATGGATAGCTGAACAACACGTTATTAAAAAAAATAGTACATTATCTTAAACTAAAATGAAAAAAATAAAAATAAAATAATTAAAAAATTAAAAAACACGACTGCCGTTTTAAGCGAACTGAAAAGTAACAAATAATTCCTTCTTCAGGTTAATTCTTGTGAGCGTGTCTACATAATAGGCACTTGTCTCATTACTTACTATATTTTGTTTTGATTGCAGTCGGGGAACCTCCATATATTTATATTTTCCGTAATGAAAGGTTCCCCGACTGCAACCGAAACAAAATATAGTAAGTAACGAGACAAGTGCCTATTATGTAGACACGCTCACAAGAATTAACCTGAAGAAGGAATTATTTGTTACGAGTACTTTTCAGTTCGCTTAAAACGGCAGTCGTGTTTTTTAATTTTTTAATTATTTTATTTATTTGAAACCTTTTAGTGAATCTGGAGATTCCTTAAAGTTGGATGGGAATTCAAAAACCTATTCCGCAGAGGGCTGAAGCTTTGCTCCGGGGGCCCGAGAAGTTCCAATCCCGCTAATTTTGGGCGAAGCCGAAGGGCACGCCGCGTGAGGGCTGGAGCATTACCGGAACCAATGTAAATCTATTTTGAGCGAGTAAATTGACCTACCATGCTTCTTCTTCAAGCACCCCAGCATCTTAATAAACCGATATCCATGTAGGGCCCAAGGCACAACGGGCGAGTCCACAACTCCACACGGTCCTCACAACCGTATCTCTTAACTATTATCGAAATCGAATAATCGAACCAGAGGGCCCAACGGTTGGCATCGAACTCCAGCGAGGACTGAAAGCCGAGCTCCGCGTAGGGCCAGCGGCCAAAAGCGGCAGTCAGAGGGGCGCCAGCTTGCGAGGCCGAAGGCCGAGCCGCCAAAGCCCAGCACTACCACGTCAGCTGACGGAATAGTGTAACGTTAAAATGGATCCGACGATCGTTTTGACAACCTGCGAAGGCCATATCGGCCCTATGGCCTTCGCAGGCCTGAATCGTCCCTCAGAGACCGCTGGCTTGCGAGGCCGAAAGGTGAGCCCCCGGCCCGGACCACTGGAGCCAGAGTCCAGAGAGAAGACTTTCACTTAGATGGCCCAAGTGTCACTTGGAAGAAATTTAAAGCAAGGTCAAAGAAGGAGCTGCAAGAAAATTGAGCTACCAAGCTTCTAAATAAGCCCAGCTCCACAATAGGGCCGAAGGCTTGGAGCGTCACTATCGGGGTGCTTCAAACGCGAGCCCGGTGGGTCGGAGGCCCAACGAGTCAGCCCAAGCGGTACAACCGCCCTTCTTAACTGCCTTAACAATCGAAGCTAGTGCCCAGCTCTTCCACACTACGTGATGAAATAGTTTAACATCAAAACGAATCAGAGATCCGCAGACCCAACGATCGTTTCCACGACCTGCGAAGGCTGCGGACCGTGCTCCGCGTAGGGCCGAAAGCCCGAAGTGTTCCCCAAAGGGGCGCCGGCTTGCAATGCCGAAGGCCAAGCTACCAGACCCCAGCGCTCCTTCGCAATACGATGGAAAAGTGTATTATTAAAACAAATCTCAGGGCCGCAGGGCCAAAAATTTGTTTGGAGAAAATGCGGAGGCTAAAAGCCGAGCGCCGCGTAGGGCCAAAGGCCTGGAGCGCGGCCCGACGGCCGCTTGCCTGTTAGGGTGAAGACCGAGCTGCGTGAGACTCAATTTACCAGGCAAACCTACCTTCCTTCTTCTTACCAACTCCCCTGCACAAATGTTAAGGCCTAACCCGGCCCTGGAACGGTGAAATCTTCCTCCCCCTTTAGTGTTCCTCTCCAGCCGCGCCATATCATCTGACTAAGCTCGTTTTCTAGTGGCGTCACAACACCTATCATGTACCTAATTTAATTACTTTTAAGATGTACTACGTAGTTTGAGAGATACGAGACTTTTAATCTGGGCCGGCGTTTTTCATCCAAAATAAGTTTTTCATACAATTTTTGTTACCATTTGTTGTACCATTTAAAATTGTATGCGCATGCTACAACACGTATAACAATTTTATTTGGCCACAATGCTATTGTGATTGTATTTTTAAGGGACATTCCTCTGATATGCGAATGATATCTCGAAATCCCCAATATTTGTGAGTACGTTATTTTTTTGATATTGTATTCTGGCCATTCTCCGCAACGCTGGCCCAATACTTGTTGGGAACTTGTCATACATCCTTGATTTCTTCGCAGATATATGCAGGTTCCCTTACGATGTTTTCCTACACCGTAAAGCACTTTGTGTACAGTACTGGACAAAATTTTAGGTTCACACCACGATTTTGATACGAAATCGACGGTTTATCATAATTTTTCCAGCACTTAAGTCGACACTTGTTTAAAGTAATATGTGACTAATTATTGAGCTATTTCTTTTTGATTGACCGTTACTTTCGTTTCGATCAGTTCGGACAACTGAGGCAGCTGTGGCAGCTTTAAGCAGTCATGTCATCATGAAAATTCGTTTGCCTATGAATTATTATCGGATCCAATGTATAAAATTGTTCAGTTTCTATGGGAAATTAATATTAAATGATCTTGAAATTTTGTTGTGAACACTGAAAAAAAAAATCCCCCGCAAGTGTATTTTGTATCGAAATCAATGGAGTGAACTTAAACTTTTGACCGGTATCTACTGTGTATCAAATGATATATCGCACATAAGTTATTTGAAAAACTCATCGGTACGAGCCTGGGATTGAACCCACGACCGCTGCGTAGCAGCCGTGCATTTTACCCCTTGACCACAAGCGCGTATGTACAATGTATCTGTTTCATACACACTTAGCGGTCAAGAAGATGTGTCAACTGTGACAGTCATGTCACGTCTTAGGCTTCGAAGAAAAACTTCAATAGTGCGATGTAGAACATTTCGAGTTTTCTCTTCAAACATATATTTAAACATATAACTTGTATATATATTTATAATCTGCATATAAAATGCTTTCATTTGATACCCAAATCATAGCATTTTGATTACATATTATTCTTGGCGCTTTAATTGTATTTTAATGAATCTGGCGTTTCTAGAATAAGTAACAAACATGTAAGGTAAATACATATTCGTAATCGCAGTTCAAAGCTCTTCATTTTGATACCAAACTCGATAGGTTTTTTCAAAATTGATTTTTTTTGGTCAGACATTATTGAATTTATAGGCCGCCATATTGTTTTTAACGTGACGTCACATATCCTATGTTACCCGCGACGTCACGAGGATTCTAATGATACCTTACACTATTAAAAACGGTTAAGTGGTCGCGAAGATCTGCGTGTTTAAAGAAAATATGAAACATACATAGGGACTGAACACATATACTCTCCTTTTGGCAGTCGTGTAAAAACAAAATTACTCAAATTGCCCTTTTACTCCCGACTGTGTTCTAACACAGTTTTTGTCAAACTACACGACACACGATACGACACGATATTCTAATTTAAATGGAATTGTTACATCATAACTACCTAATTATCCAGTTAACAAATCCATGGTAAGGAACAGTTCATTACAAGATCTACATTATAATATTACATACTCAAGTACTTACCGAAAATAGTGATTAGACTCCTAATATCAATTATTGTTTCATGACGCGACTAAAGCTCCAGCCTTACCGTCCTCCAACAAAATAGCCGCATTTATTTTTCAAGTGTTCGAACCAACAGGACCCGCACCTGTCCGGGATTCCCATTGCCAAACGTACATTCGCTACAAATAAACCATTCTAATGTTAATGCTAGAATAATGTATACATAGGCATTCAACATAATATTCGAAAAATCACGATATCTACAATCCAACAAAAGAAAAGACAGTTCTCAGTCAAAAAGAAAAGACCAAAGAACGTAGTAGTAAAAGACCACGTTCCGTAACCAAGAAACTTTGAGAATTTACGAGACAAAAGTGAGAACAACATTACGAGCATTCTATATTTTAATCCAATTTGACATTCAATTGGTGGACCAAATTTCTAACAAATTTGTGGACACTTCCAGGAAAAAAGAGCATCGGACTTTCACCAGCTCGATGGGCCGGTGATATTACAAAATCTGTGTGTTGCTTCTGGGTAAGATTGGCACAGCATCGGGAGTGGGACGAATGGCGTATGCGAATAGAGGTCCATGCTCGGCAGTGGGCGCGCACTGGCTAATGATGATAATGATCATTGACATTCTCCAGCAGTAAGATAGATAATATAAGAACCTGCAAAACGGTGTGAAAAATAATCCCTGTTCCTTTGTGACTTTTTGTGTTTTATCATCCTGTGACAGTTGTTGTGTATCATTAAACTCACTTTTGCGAATTTGCATTTGGTAACCAAGAACCTGTGCAACTGTGTATTGACGAAATACTACATTTGTCCAAGAACCTGTGCAACTGTGTGTTGACAAAATACTACATTTGTCACCACCGACTCTTCCCGTAATGTGTCGCAAGACACGATTAGGGGATTGGAGTTTCACGGATAATTTTATTTATTTATTGATGATTAATGTCCAGCAGCATCAATTTTCCGTCACACTACTGCGATTACCAACCCGCTTGCCCAGAATAACGATTATGAGCATTTGCCTCCTAATGCGACCAAACTCATAGGTAACAAGAGAGGCATTTGATAAGCAGTGGATTTGCTGATGACGATGAAGAACCAAGAGCTTGCAAAAAGGGCTTGAAGCTACCTGAGAGTGAAAACAACATACCCGTCATTCCACGTGCCTGAGGCCGACAAGTTGATCTTTCTTGGATCCCCTAGATTATCTGCACCGTGTCCAGCTGTGACGTCACACAAAGCTCCGTGTCACTTTGAGCCAGGCCCGTTAACGGAATTTACCTCCGAATTTAAATGTTTACGCGGATGTATTTTCACTTCTCCGTAAATTCGTTGTCCGTTTTTGCGTGAAAAATGGGGCTCAAGAAATAATAAATTAGAAGCTCTTTGACACAGATAAATATTGGCCTTTTAATATAGCTTTTGTATAAAATGTTTTACAGGTGTAACCTGGTCATTGTTGTTGTAATCCAGCAAAGCTAATCCAACAATCGCAAAATAAACTAGGTATATTTATGTTAGGTAAGAGCCTTGAAAATTACTTAACAGCTTTATTGTTTTTAATAAAAAAGTATGAAATAAATCAGTTCCGCAAAACTACCCAACTATAGTCCAAAAGCTCTCAACTATGGTCCAAAACTAAGTGAAATATCTTCGATTTAGTGTAATTATTATATTATTGATGCAGTTGTTATACAAAGTCTCCTCATTCATGATTAAAAAACTTAGTTAAAATCAAAGTAAAAGATTTCCATTGAGCTTTTGGACCACAGTTGTAGTACTGGACTATAGTTGTATGGTTTTACGGTTTTGATAAAAATGTGTTGGCACAGACGCATTATTTTGTAGATACAGTTGCTTTCAGCACCGCACGCCATCGGTGGTAAGTAAATTAACTAACGCCTTGAAATGTAGGTACCATCAGCCAAAAATATGGCTTATCACTTTTCGTCTTCACTATAGAAAAATAGAATTTAAAAGTTACCCCCTTATTCATAAACGTCACCTAACTTAACAGGTAAGTAGCTATTGTTTGTCCCTCTTGGTCTTATCAATATATCTATAAGTTCGAAAGAGACAGTCAATAATTATCGGCAGGCTAAGTTAGGGGACGCTTATATGAATAAGGGGGTTAGTATATTTTTGGAGCTGACCATTCATGCTACATATATCAACACGCACAGTTTCCGTTTACATGCAATGTTATTGGTCCCACCCAGTCTAAGGTTTCATAACAAACTGGACAAGGAAGTCAGGTTCTGTTCAAAACGTTTTTTTTATTGTGTCGACAACATGCATAAGGTGTGATATTGCTGATTCCCAAAGATTTGTAAAATATCTAAATGACATGGTCATCGCTCAAGTAGGGTTTGTGATTCATTGACATTAACTAGTCTTATTATTAATCACCTTCATTTGTTTATTATCCTCCAAAACAATTATTCAGTTTTTCCTGCTTCCGAAAAATGTTTTAATTTAACCTTTATTTTAACGGAGCACTTGCTGTGTGTTTTTAAGGTAATTTAACCCGTTCTTGCTGCCGGTAACAACCTCATTTGCATTGAAAAATATGTTTACAAGGTATTTTTCGCTAAGTGGATTCCCGGCATAAATTTTTAAAATTGTTACGTAATAAATTTACTCAATTTTGTTAGTTTATTAGAGTTCCTGGTCAATTTGGTTTTTACTTTCCCCTTTAAAATAAAACTAGAGACTTTATACGTAGACACAAAATGATAATCGTAATTTGGCAATATTAATAATAACCGAGTCCTGACAATTCAAAGCCCGGGTACTTAGAAGGATTGATCCGTTCAAGATGTGGTGTTGGCGCAGAATGCTCTGGATATCCTGGACTTAACGCCGCAACATCGCGTCAATTTTGGACAGGCTCAGTATCACCACAAGGCTATCTGACATCTGCATCCAAAGACTCCTCAAATTCTTCGACCACACAATCAGATGTGGTAAGGATACAATAGAAAGGCGCGTTATTACTGGGAGTGTAGATGGATGAAGAAGTAGCGTGCACCCAGTAGATGGACGGATGTTGTCCAAAATATTAACTAACTAATTTGGCTCAGGGACCCAAAGAGGGTCTTGGCCTCCGAAACGAGAGCACGCCATCCGTCTCAATCCTGCGCAACTTCTTGCCAGTTATTGACTTGAAGATGAGTCACACAGACTTCGCTGGTTCGGTCACCTGCTCAGGATGGGAGAGGATCGTGCTGCCAAGAGAGTATACGTGGGCCGACCGACTGGCCGCCGCCCGGTCGGACGGCCCAGGTACCCTTGGGAGGACACGGTGGAGGCAGATCTGTCCAAAATATTACCCAAAATATATTTGTTATTATTATTTATTTATTTATGAGGCCACAACTTAGAAGAAAAGAAGAAGAAGACGAATAATAATAACATATGAAAACGTTACTTGTAGATCATTTTGATTTTCGGTATATTCTCAATGAAAAAAATAAATCTTGGCTAAACAAACTGCCACTAGCTAGTTGTAATCAGATAAATGATGCTTCAAGCAACAAATGCGTTATCCATCGTTCCATGATCAGGTTATAGACTTACCCCCATATTCATAAACGTAACCTGCAAAATGCTACCAACTGACCGTACGCTAGTTATAAAATATTGACACACACTGCATTCCTGTTTCTATTATGTAACAATGTTTCCCAGAAAATACATGGTACTAATTGAGAAACATTATAATTTATAATATTTATTTAAGAATTGTTTTAAATTACGATTTTCTTTACAGACAATGCGCGCCTAATATCACATAATTATTATGATAATTTATCATTAACAAGTAATCCAAATCTACGAGATTAAAAATAAGACAATCCTAACGAAATACAAAACTCTGCTTTCTCGGAGCTGGTTACAAAGTAGTAAAATTGGATTAAGTAAGCAAACATGAGAATCACAATGACTACTCGAATTTCCAATCCACAAAGTAATAGATTGTATGGGAAAGCTTTCCGTATTGTCAAATTAAATTCAAATGGGATTGCTTGAGAGCAACAAAAATTCGTGAACAGAGTTTTTCGAATTTAGATTGGATAGGAAAAGTTCTCTTTACAGCGCAGCGGGAACATTTTGCGGTCGGTTTTTACATTCAACTTGGTTAATTAGGTCAATTGTCATTTTAAAAAAGGGAGAGATTTGAAAGGTGCAAGGGTTGCCTGCTGATAAACGTTTTGTCCACCAGAGCAGAAGTCATTTGATGTTTTTTTTTAATAAGGCTTTTCATTGGAAAGTTATAACAGTTTCTTTTAGTTCTAGGATGACAGGGTTCCACAGGGAGTACGAATAGTAATCGAATAGTTGCCGATTTCTAAGAATGAACTTTTGACAGCCTTATATATCTAATGGGGGGAGGCCTATGTTCAGCAGTGGACGTCTTTCGGCTGATATGATGATGATGATGATGATATATCTAATGACAATACTTTATGTAGATTTACACCGGTTATTAATTCAGTTATTGAATTCCTCTTTTTGTACCTATATTAAAGTTGATTTAAAGAGAAATGAAACTAAAGAACATTAATTAAAAACACGCACACAATTTAAATTTTCAACATAAATGAAAAAATCTTGTGTGCGGAAGTAATTTTTTTACCACATTGTACTTTTTAATTTAGATAGATCAAATAAACGTGATGAAAAGCTGAAGGTACTGAAGATCCCTCGTCCCTTAATCATCTTGCTACATCTTACTCTCCAGCGGAGCAATTAGACCAAAGGATACAATGGCAGATACTCGACAGTCTGATGTGTGGTGCAATTTGAGAACTGAAAGCTTATTTTACTTTTCAAATCATATATCATCAGCTCAGTCCACTGCTGCTGGACTCTCGTATTAACTACGCGTACACCTTAACAGGTTTACCCATAAGCGATTGCCATGCTGGGCAAGCGGATTGGCGATCGTATTAGTGTGTCTACTATGCTGACGGTACTACCCATCATCAGCCTTCAATGAAAAAATGCCATGGACATTTTAATCCCTTAGGTTGATTCTCACAACACCCACGGGGTGGTGACAAAATGTATTATGGCTAACGTCACCACGCAGCAAACTTTTCAAGTACTAAAATAATTTGATTGTTAACATTTTGAACGGTCTAAAGTACTCATATCGTATGCTGTTGTGCCTACACCGCCTTTAAGGTGTTATGGTGGACGTTTTCAATGCGTCTTGGCAGAAGATTATAATTATGATACTGAAGATAAGTATGATACTGATAATGTTGTTCGGCTAGCTATAAAATGAGTTGCGGTTAAATTCTGTACTTGACACAACTTTATTTTCAACTCTTTTCAGTAGTGGTGTCGATAAAATTAAATATAAGTTCCATTTTGGGGTTTTTGTTATCGATTCTCATTTAGAGAGCGTCGTTTGGTTACGAGCACCAAACGACACTTTAAATTTTGTTGATGAAGATGCAACATGTTTTGCCAAATATTGTGCAATATTTAAGATTCTGAAGTGAGCAGGCAAATAAACTAGCTATAATTTGCAGACGCAGACGAGCACTCCGAATCGCTGTGGCGGTAAATACCGCAGTCAATAGCCACCTGGATCCTGGGTCACAAGCGTCGTTGCCAGGCTTAAATCTTTAGCTTTTATCTTATAACTTAGACTCCACCTCCTCTATAAAGCCAACGTGACCAACTGGGTCAAGTGAGCAGCGAGGACGGTTCAAGGGTCCGAATTAACTTCGATTATTTACAATCTTGCAAATTTGCGGATGACCAACGATCGGATCCTTCCAATTCGATTAAATCTACTTAAGTCGTGTTTGGGAACCGGTGGCTGGTTCAAAGGGAAGTCGTTAGATTTAAGAAGCAAGTTTCTTTCTTAAATTATTTGAGTTTAACTTAAATAAATCAATGTGAAACTTGCTTCTTAAACCTATCGACTATTTGAATCAGCCACTGGTTCCCAAAGGTACTGCTTGGCAAATGTTTTATTTTGTGTAAGTATTTTCCTTCAAAAACTCATTTTATATGGCTTAGGATATTTGCATTGCAACTGCTTAATAAATAGTCTAGCAGCTTACATCTAGAAATAATTTCTTTAGATAAATAATATTAAACTAAATATTTTACCCCATATTCATCCAGCGACTCCTTAGTCTCAGCAAGAGCAGGCATCCCAGTCTTTTAAAAACCAGCAATGATTTAAATCCTACGAATTTCACCGTTCCTTTATGAATTTATTTTGCCATGCCGAGTTGAAAAAGTTTCCACAGATCTTAAGATGTCGGGTCAAGGGGTGTCTTACCATGAGCTCCGATGGTTTGGTATCGGTAGCTCAGGTCTTTGCTTGCAAAGCTGGAGGTCTCAGGTTCGAATCCGGGTGAGGGCATCTCATCTCATCTTCTGTAACACAACAATATTTGCAAGATACGAAACAGAACTGTATTTTTGCACTAATAAGAAAGAGAGACAGCGAGACAAAACTGCGCTACGATGCTTAACGATGGCGATTGGCATCTTGGTTACGCATTCTGCACATATCATCTTGCTTTATACAGTAGGCCACAGCGCAAATTTAGAGCTAATCGGGACAGGGGTATATTATTTCATCACCAGCCTTTCTCAGTCCACAGCTGGACTTAGGCCTCTCCTATTAACTATGCGTATAGACGCATTAGGCGGCAAATGTCCATAATCGCCACGCTGGGCAAGCGGATTGGCGATCGCAGTAATGTGTCCACTATGATGACGCTGCTGCCTATCATCAATCAAATCAAAGGATAACTAGTCAGTGACACTTCAATCCCTTAGTCGACTCTTACAACACCCGCGGGAAGAGTTGGAGTGGTGACAAATGTATTCTTACTGCCGTCAGTTACGTGCCGTTACTTACGGCAATTGTTTATACGTATTTACTTATTTATTCCCTACAGAAAATTATAGCCTAATTACTGAACTAAGAGCCTACTTATAGTACTTATAACGTTATTCCTGCTCGCAACGTCTTCAGGAATCAAATTGCCTGTACTGTATTGCAATTAATATTTTTTATTGATATAATTGGAATCGTGTCCATGGTTTGATCTCCGGCCAGCTATCGTGAACACCGAAGTTCGTAAATTGACACAGAAAAATCCCTGAAATTTACGAACTTCGAAGTTTGCGGTAGCAGGCCTGTTTACCTTACCGTACACATCAACAATTTGGAGCTTGTCTCCGCCTCTTATTACGCCTTCCTCCGAGTGGCAAAGATGCTAGAAATATAATATGGGTTTCAAAATTTGCGGTAGGCATAATACTGTAACAGAAAAAAATCATTTTTTTCATGGTAAGGGTACTGTTTGATATCCGGAAACGTGGAAAACAAGGCTTAAGATACGCCTTTTGCGCTTTGATAGAAATGTAGAAAGAATCCAGTGTGAAATAAGACCAAGTGCCGTTGGCTTTGATTTACATTTTAGCAGCTTAATTAGAGGTAAGTTTCAAACTCAGGTAGGTTATGCAAATTAATTCAGTTTTCAATAGAGACATCCTCTTGAAGCCACTTTTCATTTTTAATCGGAATCTAGACCAAATCTCAGAGCCATACATGAATATTGAGGAAACTAGAGATTGCAGAAGTCTGATCTTTGTGCTACCCTGTCAATGGCAGGATTCCTCCAGATCTTAGCTAGCTGGCTGTACTGGTTAGATTTTTACATATTCTTTTATATTTTTGTAATACAAAATAATAAATTCCCTAGTCTCAGAAAGAAAATAGATACATACATTCAATCCAACAACCCCGTCAGTGAAAAAAGGCGATGAATTTTGTTTTCTATAGGCAGCCAACTCTTAGCGCTTATTTTTTTTTTATTTGTCGCCTTTTTCTACTTTTTTTTATGTTGGCACAACAAAGTGGCTCCACTCCACCTGATCGTAAGTGAAAAGTAGAGCCCAAATTGCGGCGGCAACGAACAGGAGACAATCAGTAACCTGTTAGTTGCCACTGCCTTGCTGGCCCGCTAGATGCTTCTTCACGCTTCGTTTAAAGGGTCCCAACTTATAGGTATGCGGAAACACATGTGCCGGTAAAGAATTCCACTTTTTAATAGTCCGGCATATGAACGAATTACCGAATTTCTTAGTACGTGTGGGAATATTTTCCACGGTGAAGGAGTTACACCGCAAACTACTAATCTACTGCCAAAAAATTATTAATTAAAATTATTTGACAGGGTAAAGAAGGAAGTATAAATAATAATAGCCTCTTTCTCTTGGTAAGCGTGTTAATTTAGTTGAATTTTACAATAGCTAAAATTGTTAGCAATTACTAAATTGTGTTAGCGCTAAAATGTTCTCGATATAATCCCAACGGCAAAATGTACTACCATAATGCTGAAATTTTAATTGGACTCGAAGTTTTAATAACCACCGCATATATTCGTCTAGTTATCAACTTTAATTGCGTAAAAACTCTTCCGTTCGTATTTAATACATGCGGTCCTTTCCAATGAGTTAGCCGCGAGAGTAGGAAAGTAGAAGCAGGATCTAGGGAACTAAGCAAGAAGTGTCTTTTCAAAAGGGCTTATTTCCACATTGTCAATAGAGACTTTTTCTCTTAGGCCAGGATTACACCTTTGAGTTAAATAAATAAATAAATATCTTGGGACATCTTACACAAATCAACCTAGTCCCACGGTAAGCTCAATTAAGGCTTGTGTTGTGGGTACCAGGCGACGATATATATAATAGATACGTATAGATACTTAGATACATACACAGCCATGACCAAGGAACAAACATTTCTACAACAAACAAACATACTAAGGAATGAGATAGTGATATGCACCTCTCGTTCCTTAGTATAGCTCCGTCCCTACAAACTTACGTGAGAACTTACAGGTGTACGGCCGCTCTTAAAATATAGGAAAAGTAACCATTGTGCACAGTGGAAATTTGCCCTTTTGTAAAGACAATCCCAAACGACGAAACCCTGTCAAGCCTGCTGGCCTACCCAAGATGCCCTTTGCAATCGTATACGATAAATGATAAGTCACGTGACCATAAAAATGTATCGAAGTCACATGACTTTTGGTACTAATCTGTCATTTTCATACATTTATGACTTATTGCTTATCGTATATGATTGCAGAATGTCATTTTGGCTTGTCAGACTCGCCCTAATGACTAGTACTCATTATAGACTTTATATGAATTGGCTGAAGAAGTTAAACCCGGTAATAAAAGCTTGTACCAAAATAGTACATTACGATATTAGTGCAAAATAAAAATGGTTTTCATAATTTTAATTTAATTTGAATATCTCTAAGTTAACCACCGGAACTTCCGAATATTTGATAATTGTATGTATTTGTATTTTTTATTGTGTATTCATATTTATTAACATGTATTGTTGTATTGTATTTGTTTGCTGTTTTAATTTTCTTTTACTTGTGTCTTTCACCGCACCAATACTTATAATTTTTGTTTGGCCTACTAGTTGACTGGTAGAGAATGCCTTATGGCATTAAGTCCGTCTTTTGTACTTTATTTATTGTGCAATAAAAATTGAATATATAAATAAATATTTGCAAAACCTCTGCAGGATGCACGGAAAATAACGAACACGGTTACTCCCGCAGCAAACTCATGGTAACGGTAAAGTTTCCCTCATCATTAAAATTTAGTAATTAGAATTTGATGATATTCAATATTAGAGTGCTATTAGGGTGCACAAAACTACCCCTTCCGAAATAAGATATCTTACCGTAGTTCAAAGATTAATTGATACACTTTGATGATAGATATCAGTTTACACAAGGTGCAAATGAGGAAAGGGAAAAATTCTAACAGCATATTCCTGAGATTAAAAGAAGCAAAAAATGTTAAGAGTTTTGGTCAAATCTGCCAAAAAAAATGTTTTTTTGTTTTTTTGGATGTTTTGAATGCCTTAATACACAAAAAAAGAATTTTATTAATGAAACTATCGCAGAAAATGTACTTTTAAGTTTTTTTTTACATTTGCTAGGTAATTAAAGACATTTTTGATTTTTTGATGTCTGTCAATTAAGTGTGACAAGACTAAGGCAACATGGTGACAAAATCGTTTCCTAAAATTAACGTAACGGTCTAAAACGATTTTAAGAAAAAATATATATTTCTCTTAAAATAGACTGAATCTTGAAAACTTCATATGACATTTTTAACTTCAAATTTGGTTAGAGATCCGCTGTTGAACTTTTTCCGTTTCCTCATGGGCGCATTTTAGATTATGTTTGTGTAGGAAGTGGAGGCGAAAGTAAAACTCTTATTACTGATAATTATTATATTTTAGAACGGAAAATAAAACTACAAGCACGTAACAGCCGTCTTTTCATCGAGCAGATGACAATCGTTCTCCCTCTCCGCCGTCTCAGGTCACTCATGCTATCCCTTTCATACTCGTATACATTATTTATATTTGTCTCATTCACTCACAATACAACATTCTTACGTTCCGTTTCACTCAATCCTACAGTCGGCTGGTCCTGACACATTGACTGGTCTCCAGTCTAATAACATTACAGTTTTACATGGCAGCGTCATACTGTTAACACATTATTTACTTTAACAAACCGTAAAATAACAGAACAATATGTAGGCTTAAATAATGCAACAAGCAGGTTACCTTGGCAATAGTTAACTCTTTACATTATCAATACATCCAAGGTCTGAAACATGAACCATATCTCTAAATCTAAGTCTATGTGAGCATAACAACGGTATAGGTACATAAAACAACGTAGGTGGGGCACTGTATAAATAAACGCAGTTTCCCCGAAAATCATGCAATAATTTGATTAATGACCATAATTACCTGTGGCCAACTCTACCTATTCCATACGTATAGGCCATCTCTTCATATGATCGCAAGAAGTTGTAGTATTGCGAGAACCTTCAGTGGCATCATCTAACTTCTGCACCTGATACCTATCTCGTCCCATGGCCCTCATGACTCGGTATGGACCTAGGTATTTAGGCTTCAACTTCATTCCGACTCCGAACTGGGTCCTCTTTATAGCGACAAGGTCGCCTTCCTTGTACTTGGAACTCTCCTTTCGCTTCTTATTAAAGGTTCGCCTATTTTCCTCCTGTACCTTTAATATCTGCTCTTTCGCTTTCAGTCTATTTTCCTCTCGGGTCAGCATGTAGCTGTCTCGGTTTTCTTGCTCAAGTAATTCATAGATCTCTGTAACTTCTTTAAGCTTCATTTTGGTACCAATAAGTAGCTCAAACGGTGATGTGTTTATGCTGCGCTGGTAGGTACTATTTATGCATCTTTGCACTTGACTGACATGTCGATACCATTGTGCAGGATTTTTTTCTATACACAACTTGGTTAAAATCGAGGTCAACGACCTATGGATGATCTCCACTTGTCCGTTCGAACGTGGAACGCCGGTCGTTATCTTAATATGCTCTATTCCTTCATCAGAGCAATAGTCTTGAAACTCGTTACTCGTGAATGCCGTGCCTCGGTCCGTTATTATTCTGACTGGGTTTCCAAAACATTGCTGGTGAATCCTCAACTTCTCAATCGTTTCTTTGCTTGTGGTACTTCGCACTGGAAACAACCAGACAAACTTGGTAAATGCATCCACTATGGTCAGTATGTGGTTGTATAGCTTTTTGGTTTCCGTCATGGGCCCTATATGATCAGCATGCAGGGTATACAATGGTATCTCATCTTTCTCAATACTGTGTAAGAATCCTTCTTGCTTACCACTTTTCTTGGTAGCGAGTAAACAGGGAATACATGACACTATGTGGTTTTCAACCTTCTTTTCTAAGCTTTCGATGTAGTAATCCTTACTTATTAATTCCATCATTTTCTTCTTCGCAAAATGACCTTGATCATGTGCCCTTTTAATTATCTCTCTTTCTAGTTCTACTGGAACCACCAGATGTCTCCCTTCACCCTTGTAGAGTAAACCATGGTCCAGATAGTAGTCTTTGTAAGATTCATTTCTTCTTAGTAGCTCCATTATTGCTCTCAGACCCTCATCATTATCCTGAGCTACTCTGAGCTGCTCATGAATGGAACTACTTTTCATAAACGCGACACATGGGTTTCTGCTTAGCGCATCCACATGCTGCATCTTGCTTCCTTCCCTATGCTCAATCTCGAAATCATACTCTTGTAGAAGTAGAATCCATCTTGCAACCTGAGTTGACATAACTAGATCCATCTTGTTCAGAGTCATCTGGAACGCCTTACAGTCAGTGACTATTCTAAAGTGTGTGCCAAACAGGTAACACCGGAACTTCTTGACTCCTTCTATTATGGCAAGCGCTTCTAATTGGTAACTGGTGTATCTACTTTCAGCTAGAGTTGTCTTCCGACTCATGTAGTATACAGGATGCAACTGTGCATCCTCTCCTTTCTGGAGCAAAATTGCTGATATGGCTACCTTTGAGGCATCTGTATGCATCTCTGAACTCAGCTTCGGGTTGAACAGTCTTAGTACTGGTTGACTGGTCAACTTATTCTTCAACTCCCTGAACGCTGCTCTGCATGACTCGTCAAACACATATTCATTTTCTTTCCTGAGCAGATCTGTAAGGGGCTTTGCTATCAGCGCAAAATCTTTAATGTACTTCCGGAAGTAGGAAGTCAAACCAATGAAGCTCTGCAATTGCTTTGTGTTGGTCGGCTCTGGAAATCTTGCTACAGCATCAGTCTTCTCTGGTGAGGGCTTCACCTGTCCATCCTGGATTATATGCCCTAAATACTCGACTTGTTTCTGGACTAACTGAGACTTCTTCCAATTTATTTCGAGCCCATATTCCGAAGCCACATCCAGTACCTCTTTCAGTCTGCTCACTGCTTCCTCTTCGGTTGCTGCGGGAATAATCAAATCGTCAATGAAAATTAAAACAATCCCCTTAGCTATTTGGTTCCTAAAAATGGCAGTGATAAATCTCGTGAACACCTTAGGACAGAGGGAGAGCCCAAAAGGAGCCCTGAGGAACTCGAACTGCCCTGTCGCTGTGACAAATGAGGTGAATTTGACAGATTCTTCATCCACTGGCAAATGAAAATACCCGTTTTTCAAATCCAATGTACTGAAAACCCTTGCTCCTACCAATCTGTCAATATGGTCCTCTATCACTGGCATAGGATATTCGTCTTTCACCATTTTCTGGTTAATACGTCGATAATCAATACACACCCTAGTACTTCCATCCTTTTTCCTGACAAGCACCAAAGGACTGGCATATTCGGAAAAGCTTACCCGTACAACACCATCGTCGAGCCACTTAGCCACTTGTCGGTCAACCTCTTCTTGCTCGGCTGGAGCCAACCTTCTGGGTCGTTGTGCAACCGGAATGTCATCCTTCAACACAATCTTCAACTTGACGGGCGCTTCTTTCGTCTTACGCGGTATGTACGACTCCACCAGCTTATTCACCTCGCTCTCAACATCTGGGTTCAATGGACCTGTAACCAAGGAATCACACACGCTTATGTCATACACCCACCTACCGACTGGGGTTAACCATACGTTGTTATGCTCCATGACTACAATACAACGCTCTAACAAATCCTGTCCAAGAAGCATAGCGTAAGGCATAGCACTAGTAGGAACTACATAGAACAAAACGTCATTATACCATTGTCCGTCTATTTCAATGTCCAAATCGATCAGCCCGTAACACTTTACTTTGTTTGCACCTAGTCCCAATAGCGCAGTCTCTCTATTGTCCAACTCTCGCGCACCGAGATCACTATAGCAAGCGATTGACATCACGTTCACATCACTTCCAGAGTCAACCAAAGCTACGATGTTTTTCTTTAACACTGTAACTCGCTTAACCGGCTTATTTCTGTTCATCAAACTCCGGCAGCCATGATTGTTGTTGTCCCCTTTGACGGCTGTCAGACAGTGATCCGCCATTACGGTCGATTCGCCAATCGCGTCACCGCAACTAGTGATGCGACCATCACTCACAGAACCGTAAAAAGTTCGTTTCGCTGCGACACTAGCGCCACTCGTTCCGTTTGACCATTTCTTCGCAGTGCTGCCACCTTCATCGCTCGACGCTGCTTTCATGTCGTTCCTGCCGTGTGAAGTTGCAGAGACAGATGATTGCGAAACAGCTGTTTTACACGCCGATGCGATGTGACCGAACTCGTTGCACTTGAAACACTTCAGACCCTTCTGCTTATGCGGGCACTCCGCCGACGTATGACTTCTCTCTCCACAGCTATAACAGCGCACACCTCGCCCGGGACCGGGAGCCTTCTCGTTCGACCGACCTGCATCGCGGTTATAACTCGAACCCGCCATATTAGTCTTTAACTGCTCATATATTTTCAGCTTTTCTTTAAGATCGCTGTATGTCGTAACACCGTATAACATTATCTTGTTGACCTCTTGATCTTTTATGCCTTCCACGATGTACTTTATGGCTACGTAGTCAGCCATCTTCCCTCTTTTGCCTAATTCCTTCATCGTAAACATGTATTCTAAACATGATTCACTAGGTTTCTTGCGTCGGGAACTCATCAACTCGTGTATAGCTTTAGCATCGATGTTGTCGGGGAACTCCTTGAGTACTGCAGCTTTGAAATCATCCCAAGTCTTAAAGATGCGCTCTGCTCGAAACCAGAGTAACGCCGTTCCCGCCAACGACCGTCTCGCCATCAGCAACTGTTGCAACGGCGTCCACCCACACAGTTCAGAGCTATCCTCCACGTCCTGCACCCACCTGGCCGCAGGATACGTCTTCTCCTGGCCGGTGAACTTCGGAATAAGCCCTTCGGTAAGGTGTAACATTGCCGCACCACAGTCATTTCGCGACGTTCCCATCTTCTCTTCGTCGAAATCTGCTTGTCTGCTGTTACGTCTGGAACCTGGAGACATGTGTACCCCTGGATTCGCTGCAATTCAACGTCTTAACCGTCTTCAAGTTTTGAATGCAGGACTCGTAGGTAGTTACAACCGTAGTCTAACGGTACTTCTTTGTTCGTTAGCAGTCTTCGAAAAATCACACTATTTTCCCGTCTTTTCCTTTTACTTCTGTAGATCTCGCTTCTGACACCACTGTAGGAAGTGGAGGCGAAAGTAAAACTCTTATTACTGATAATTATTATATTTTAGAACGGAAAATAAAACTACAAGCACGTAACAGCCGTCTTTTCATCGAGCAGATGACAATCGTTCTCCCTCTCCGCCGTCTCAGGTCACTCATGCTATCCCTTTCATACTCGTATACATTATTTATATTTGTCTCATTCACTCACAATACAACATTCTTACGTTCCGTTTCACTCAATCCTACATTTGTAATAGGGGTTTCAAAACTCTTGGTTTTAAATAAGATCGTCAAAGGTTTCAAAAACCCCGATCTACTTAAAATACTTTACCTTGCGTGTGTACCTAGGCATAGTACACTTGATGTAATTATAATAATATGTCAGTTTGGTCCCCTCACTGCATCATAGTGTGTTATTAATGTTATTATACCCTTACCACATCATAAAGCGTAGGTGTATACAAAAAAAAACCTTAACCAGCTTAACTTTCGTCTCCGTAAATGTCTCCGGTCTCCTACAAGGACAGTTATCGCAGATATACGTAATATAAATATTGTCATTGTAAGACGGACACAAGATCATGGATATGTGTTTATTGCATGAAATTCTTAACGGTCGCATAGATTATTCTGAATTAATAATAAATCAATCAATATCTTGGGACATTTTACACAAATCGACCTAGTCCCATGATAAACTCAATTAAGGCTTGCGATGTGAGCACCAGGCGACGATACATATAATAATTAGATAAATACATAATATATACAACACTTAAATACATAGACAGCTGGCAGAGGAACAAATATTTGTGATAAATAAATACACAAATAATGCCCTCGCCGGGATTCGAACTCGGAACCTCCGGCTTCCTAGGTAGGCTCACTACTAGGCTACGGAGGCTGGCAAATGATTGTTACTTTCCCGATATTCTGTTTGGTTTGGTGTTTGAAAAAGGTAAACAATCTTGCAGTATCTTTTGGATGAAAAATGCATATAAAAATCCAAACTAAGTACTTAATGAATCAAAAACAATGTAAATTACTGTATGTCCTTGTTATATTATGTATATTTGCTAAAACTTATTTTCTACTCGTAGTTTTCAATAAAAAGATACTGCAAGATTGTTTTCATCACACCTGTCCGGTAAGTGCGCCAATACGCTGCGGTGATGCGGGCCGTAGGTGCGTCATTACGTCCTAGTAGGCCGTTAAGGATTTTCATACAACATTACGTCGCACTAGCGCGGTCCGGCGCACGCCGCGCGCCGCGCCGAGATTTCTTTTATGAAAATAATGAAATTAATTCATCCCTGATTTAGACCATTTTAGAGTAGTTTTGTGAAAATATATTGTTTTATTTACTTTTTTACATCACAGGTGTGATGAAAAACATTGTGTGTACCACGGGCGGTACAAGAATTATGAACTCGTGTGAAGTAAAGCCCGCGCCTTCGGCTTGGGCTTTACTTTCACAATCGTTCGCAAATTCTTACTTACCGCCCTAAATACACAATGTACTATTACCTTTCTTTAAACACCAAACCAAATAGTCTAGGTATAATCAAGTTTAACCTTCCTCGTCGTCGTACGCGCCACACCGCATTCATGCACGTAATAATTAATAATCCCTGTATGTTTAGTTTGCCGTGGGATCTGTAGCCGTACCATGAGTCGGAAAGTAAAGCATACGTTACGTTTTACTCGATACGTGAATAATGCATTATATCGCGCTCGCACTGGCACATTGGAGCGAGTGCGATAGCCTGCTTTACGTATCGAGTAAAACCTAACGTTACCAATACTTGCTAGAGTCTGGCTAATGAAATATTGCCCCAACTTTTGGCGGGAAATTCAAAAAATCTGAGGCTTGTCACACATCCAGCCCTAGATTTTTTGAATTTCCCGCCAAAAGTTGGGGCAATATTTAATTAGCCAGACTCTAAGTACGGTTACTGTTTGTCATTATAATTTATTAACAAGGTCATTAACCTCAACTGAACGGAGAAAGTTTTTCAACTCTCGTTACCTCACCGGAGGCTGATATCGACAAGCCAACTATCCGATCTGCCAATAACCATAACGGAAATCGACTGTTACCTAGAATAGTTGTTATTGGTGAGACGAGCTCTCTAAACCAATTTGAACTGCACCATTGGTGGTGAATCGATAAATTACACTCGAAAGAGACACCGTTATGGCTCCCAGACATGAAAGAGAGGGACGCACCGCTCATTATGAATGTTTTTTTTTACAATTCATAAAAATTTGAGAATCTGTGTTTTTTATAAGAAATCCGGATTTAAAATAGCTAAAATTAGATAATGCTTTTATTATATTCAGGAAATTTCTGAATATAATAAAAGCATTAACTAATTTAATCATGGTAATATTCCGTAATTTACCTAAAGCCACGCGATTAATTTCAGTGATAATAAAGACCTGACCATGAAAAATCATGTAAACGAGAAAATTGATTACAATAATGTTTATTTATTACAAAATCCTACGAAACATAGTCATTAGTAATTTTTCGAGATTTTAAACTCCAATTTCTATTATATTATGAGAAATTTTAAATCTCCTGTGCACTGAAATACGCAGGTATCGCCTTAACCCCTTATTCATAAACGTCTGCTAATTTAACAAGCAGCTAATAATTGTTTGTCCCTTTTGCTCTTATGGACACATTGTTAAGACCGAAAGGGACAGACAATTGTTAGTGGCTTGTTAAGTTAGCAGACGTTTATGAATAAAGGGGTTAATAAGTATCATGTGATAACGAGAGCCACAAGTTGTCACCACCATTACTTTTCCAGTAGGTGTCATATAAGAGTCAACTAAGGAAATGAAGTTTCGCTGACCATTATTTTATAGAAGGTAAAGAGGGAAGCAGCAGCATCATTTCTTAAAGATCGATGACGGGCAGCAGCGTCATCATACTGTCCGCTTAGTTAATATGGATAGCATTTTATTAGAGTGTGGTACCAGTATTTACCGAAACTTCACAAAAGTCCCGAATTTCGTTTTCTGGAATAGCATTGATGGGGACCGCGAAGTAAAAAGTTACAATTGTTGCTGTAATGTATCTAAATTTAATATTATTGGGAAGTAAAAAAACAGATATAAAAAAAAAACTCAAAACGAATTATTCATTGACTAATTATTTTGATTTGTGTTTTTATTTTTTCCCCAGTAGTTACACTACTTATTAGTACTATATAAATTATATAGGCCGCGAAAGCTGAGCACGTGGGTTCGATACGCACCTCGGACCTTTGTTCGATGACTAGGATGTCTGTTTATATTTTCAGGTCCATTATATGTTCCATAGGAAATATACTAATTACTAATCTAACAAAACTTAAACAATAATATTAAATTACATCTAATTGTAAAAACAAACTAAATAAATCTTATAAAACTACCTTTAAACTAAAGGGCCTAAACTATATTTACAGGTATCCCCAATGCCACTCCCATTTGGTAAAGTGCCCATAAGGCTGGCTGCGTTACCTCGCTGAATGGCAATGCCTATACGTTGAGCGAGGAACGAGCCACCCCTTGGGTCGCCAGTGGAACGGATGAGCAACGACCTCAGTTTTAGACCCTCTGCCCCCTCTGGCCCCCAAGGACCTACAGTCTCAACGGCAAAAGCCGAAAATACGTATGCGTCACCTAAACATGCGTATTTTAGGCGTTTTGCGACTTCGGCATTATTGTTCGAATACTAAAATAGATCAAATATTCAAATTTGTCTCATATTCGAATTGCGAGCCCTAGGTAAGATGTATTCTATGACTCCTCTTCATTCGTAGCGTTTGGAATGTAACCGTACACGTTGGGCACGGTCGGCAGAACCGCTCAAACTTATATTTCCCCGATGCCGCCATTTCAAATATTTGAAATATTGAAAATGGAAACGGAATTGAAAATATTTGTCACTGTTTTTAATTTCGACTAGCATGTTTGGTTGTTTATATCAATATTGTATCACGTCAGGTTTTTATTAATTTCAACTAAGATTGTTCAAACATGCGATGGACTGGTTGTTCGTGCTAGAACAACTAGTCTGAAAATATGAAAATAAATAATTGCACAGTCGTGGTCAAAAGTATTATAAAATGGATTTCCTGTATTGGTGCTTTATCTTTAATATCATGCTTTATGTAACAGTGATATAATAAGTGTTTTTAAAATTTGAGAGTCGCTGTTACAAAATGTATTTTCAATAAACAGTAAGGTACCAGTAGTACGTAACATGATAACAAAGAATATTTATTTGAATCACGATAATTTGCTCATATATAAACCTACATAAAGCATTGTCATGTGTTTTGGACGAGGAGTTTGTAAGTTTTGTTAAATAGTATTTATTTTATAGGGTGACAATATCAACATTTCTCAAAATTACACATTTTCTTAGTCAACTGCATTGTACAAGTAAGTGTCAGGTGCTTGGTGCTTTTGCTGGCAGTCCTAATAAATGCCAGCCTGTCTTAAAATTATGCAAATAATTTAGATATAAGCTAATTATTTCAAAGTTGGGATATGTAGCATATTAAACCTACATACATTTATCATCGTATAAATGCCCTAATAGTTGATTTTATCTTGTCGATAGCAACTCAAGCTATGATGACAGGTATTAGTACTGCGTCGGGTACTAGTACTTCCACCTTAATATACAGCAGTAAGAGAACTTTGCTCTCAATTTTAGCTCGAGTCGCAAGTAATCAAATACGGAATAATACATCTCTTAACAGTTCGAATTAATTGACTTCCGATTTTTTCGGAAACAAATTGCTCAATCACAATCAATGCACATACAATAGTAATATTATTATAAAGACAACTGAAATATTTATAGGTCTTTTGCAGATAACCATAGCTTTCTGCACGTTTATTGGTTCGTAAATTTTATTGTGTATCCAGTAAATATTACCCATTTGTTCCTGTGTTCCAATATTTTTATTGATCCAAATTATTCTGTACTCTCGGTTTTATTATTATGGACAACAATTGAAGTCTACACTATCCACTGTTATTGCAATGAAAAACGAGAAAATAAGTACTTTTATGGTTTTTAACTTTGTGAATGCGTCAGTTTTACGGCTAAAGCCTTTGTTATCTTGCTAGTACATAATGTTAGATAAAAAGCACTACGGCGCTTCTAATATTACATAATTATTTCCAAAAAATAATCAATGAAGCGTGGCCATCCAATTTCATACAAATAAATGGAATTTTCTCATAATACGAGTAGTCTGCACGCTGGAATTTCATAATCGTTCATATCGACATTGTCAATTATTTATGAAATATTGGTAAATTAATAGATTTTCATTAAATATAGGTATTCAATTGTATGTCTAAATCCAAATTACATCATTCATTCGTGCATTTCTCGTTATAGCAATGTTAACAATTTAATATTACGTAACGAGTGAAAATTGATTTTAACTGTAGATTATAATATTTATTGTTTTAAAAGTTTTAATAAGTTTAAGCCCGAGTGATGACGGCAGTAAAAATACATTTGTCACCACCCCAACTCTTCCCGCGGGTGTCGTAAGAGTCGATTAAGGGATTAAAGTGTCACTGACCATTCTTTGATAGAAGATTAGTGGACACATTACTGCGATCACCAATCCGCATACCCAGCGCAGCGCTGCGTCGCGATTATGGGCATTAACGTCCTAATGCGTCTTTACGCATAGTTAATAGGAGAGGCCTACGTCCAGCAGTGGACTGAGATAGGCTTATGACGTATGTATGTACGTATCACGTTATGTATTTTCGGTGTAATTAATATGTTTATGATTGTCGAGCATTTTTTGACTTAAAAATCGTGAGTAGCCAGTGAGTAAAATATGGGTAAGTTTAGAAGGTACCTATCCTATGAGAGTAATGAATATGAGATGAGTATGTTGCGGAATATGTTACGTGATTTTTATGCGGACTGTATATACTCACCTCGAGTCTTACGGATATTGCCACTTAGACACCTATTTTTACCACGGGGATCCTGTGGAAAACAGATTTTTATTGCGATAAAAGTATGAATAAACTTTCATATTATTTGCGAAGAGACATCACATTTAACGAAAACGCAACCTATCGAATTATGGCCTTAGCCTGGATATTTGACGTGGTGGCGGAACTACTTATTGCCTCCAGATTGATGGGGTGCCCATGTGATATTACGGAGAGACGCTCAACCGGACTCAATGTGTTCATTCACCCCATTTCCCTTAGCTGGAGCTGCAGGTTAATGTTCCGGTAGCGTTCCCCCAATACTTTCCTCTGGCCTTCCAATTTTCTTGCAGAACCGTAGAACGTCTCTAAGGTCGACCTCTCCGAGTTCCTTCTCCTCCAGCCTATCCTTGCCAAACACGTCATATCTCGCCGCTGTGTACATGACGCATTCAGCAAGGACAGACATGTTGGCTGGTTTCGTCTCTTCCGCAATGTGGACAGGCTGCTTCGTTGCTTATTCCCATCACCATAAGATGCCTGTTGAGGGTGTTGTGTCCCGTGATTATTCCGGTCAACATCCCATGGGGTGCCCATGGGCTCACCAATTATACAGGGTGGAACGGAATGATGATCCTTCCTGCTGTCGACCGAGTCTACCAACCAATACGACCAACTTTCAGTAAACTACCAACATCGAAATGTCTTTAAAAAACAAAGTGAGCGATTAGAGAGTTCAATAGTATGGAATAGTCAATTTTCCAAGTACGTTTTCGATATTGGTCCCATCACTAAAAATTCTCATTCCAAGCCTTTGATAATGAATCATGACTGTAGTTAAAATAAATTATTTCACATTGTGCACGACATAATACAAGAAGAAACTGTTACTTAAATGTAGATTGCAATAATTTTTATACAGAACATCTATTTACTTTTTAACTTAAAAGAATATAAGATCATTTCGCAGTACCTATACAAATATGACGTCAGTTTTGTGTAAGTACCTATTTTGTATAAAACTTTATAGTGATGATCGTTTTGGCAGTTCGAAAAAAGATGTTGATTTGACTTGCCATTCATCATGCATTTAGGATACCACGCAGTGTAATAATCTTTATCAGGTATAATAGATAAAATACCCATACATTTGTTACTTGGCCCAATACAATCCCCTAGGAAACCGCGCTCTATGTAATTGGATACATAGTTATTATCTTTGGATGATGAGAAAATTAATGAAGACGGCTGATTGGCGTTACGCCTAACAATGGTTGGGGTAAATATGACCGGGACATGTACATATAGCCGCTATCAGATATATCGAAGTGGCCAAGATGCTCAAAAACATCTGATCGTCCACTCTAATGCCATATATTTTTTTATTTTTTGAACACCCGGATTAAAAGTTGGAGGGGGGACCCAATTTTTTTTTATTCTGTAGCGGTTATCTCCGAAAATATTGTCTTTAGAAATAAACTTTTGTTTGAGACCCTTATTCTTTTTATAAAACCTATTCAATGATACCCCACGCTATAGGATAACAGAAAATAAATAAAAAGGGCTATCGGGCTCGGCGTTTATCTGAAGGACAAAATCCGGAATCAGGATATCCGTCGGAGAACCAAGGTCACCGACATAGCAACGAGGGCAAGCAAACTGAAGTGGCAGTGGGCGGGACATGTTTGTCGAAGAGCCGATGGCCGATGGAGCAGACGAGTCTTGGAGTGGAGACCGCGAACGACTCGCCCGGTGGGCCGCCCTCCCGCCAGATGGACCGACGATCTAAAGAAAGTGGCGCGAACTGGGGAAGGCCTATGTCCAGCAGTGGACATCTATGGGCTGATGATGATGATGATGAAATAAAAAAAATCCCACTTCAAGCGTAGGGGAGGTACCCGATTTTTTCTATTTTTTATTCTACCACTTTGTCGGTGTGATTAATAATTGCAGATTTCTAGTATTAACGCCTACTGAGCTATGCTGCGAACTGTCAGACAAACAAACGAACATGGCGTAGCTTTAAGGGTTCCTTATTTACTACGAAACCCTAAATAAGTATTTGCACTGCTGTGTTTCGATTTAGGGATAAGATAGCCGGTGTAATTACTGGCATAGGTAGAGGCAATCCATCTAAGTCCTCAGGGTAGGCAGGGCATAGGCGGTTTTTAGATCACTATGTCCATGGGCCTCAGTTCCTGCTTTCCATCAGGTGTACTGAAAGATCAGTTGTCTACCTTCGTCACATAAAAAATAAGACACCGCTATATACAATGCGCTAAGCTGTCCAACTACCTACGCCATTGCCATACAGAATCCCTGTAGAAATTCGAGGCATCTAACATCAAGGCGCACTCATACATCACTCGTGCCTTTACTTTCCGAACGAACTATACGGGCATCAATGTGACGTCACATTAACCGATTTCAAAAAAAAGAGGAGGTTTCTGATTTGACAGATTTTTTTTGTATGTATGTCAAGGTGCATTTAGACCAAAAGAGCATTCGCTGTTCTATCCCCCGCTCTACGAAATCAACCAATCACGTTTAGTGTAACGATCGAATTTCGTAGAGTGAGAGGTTAGAATAACGAATGTTCGCTTGGTCTGAATACACCTTTACTTGATGTCTCCGAGAACAATTAACCGATTTTTTTTTTTTTTCAACGGGTTGGACCAAGCCGGTGTCTACGGGTATAACCCCGTGATGGTGCCCTTGGACCAAGTTGGTGTCTGATGATGGGATCTTGGAGAAATCGGTAGAAGTAGTTTTTTTTATTTGGTAAATTATTTACCAGAACGGCAGGGGAAAGCGGGTAAGAAAACGAATCTTTTAGCTCTGTTGCTGGGCTCTTCCCGTTAACATCATTATTATTTAAACATTATTTATTTCCTTCTTTATCAACATAAAAATATAGATTATAATAAATATTAGATGTCATATACCAAAGAAAAACGACCAAGATCACCTAATGTCCGAGGTGGGGACATGTCATAATTATACCAAAGAAAAACGACCAAGGTCCCCACCTCGGACATTAGGTGATCTTGGTCGTTTTTCTTTGGTATATGACAACTAATGTTTATAATTTATATAGTATTAAGTAGTGTGAGTAGTGTGACTACTGGAGAAAAATAAAAAGTACAAATCAAAATATTTAGTTAATAAATAATTTGATGTGTATTTTCGCAATACGTTCAATAAAAATATAGGTTTAACATGAATACAGTTTTCACGGTTTGACTATAAGATCATGCAGATCGTTAAAAATCGATAATTTCTGAGAAAAATGTTTTTTTTTCCAAATAAATGATAAAAATATTCATATGATTACATTTATAAATGTTATTTAAATTAATAACTCACCATAGTTAATAGCAACTTTCAGTCACCGATGAATCGTTCGCTAAACGGTATTATTATATGGAATGTTTCATCAACTAAGTAATGTCGGTCTGTCAAATGTGGTTAATGTAACCGAAACATTATGTGGCCTTTATTTTGTCGGTATGTTATGTTGTAAGTTTAATTTAGTCGACGGTAAAATAGATCAGTAAGTCTGTCTTCATTGAGGTGATGGATACACGAACACCCTTGACGCCAAGAAGCTACATGTTTTTGCTTTGAAATTTTGTAACCTAATAAAGCCCATAAGTACCTATAAAAAGCATAAAAAAGCACAAGACTAGGGCTTGAAATTCGAATATTCAAAAAATTCGAATATTCGGTTCATTTTAGTATTCGAATAACCTCCACCTGGGACGTTAGGTGATTTTTATAATTTATACAGTATTAAGTAGGTAGTGTGACTACACTGGGGAAAAATAAAAAGTACAAATCAAAATATTTTTCACGACACTGTTCGTAAATGTGGTGACTGTTTGACTAAACACAGTACGGAAAGTTGCTTATACCTAGTTGTATACGTAGCTGTCAAATTTTGACAGCTGTACAATTGTACATATATGAACGTCACGAACAGTACAACAATGTTGAACGTAAAGTCATATCTATACACGGATTTCATAGGTAGATATGACGTTTTGAAAATTATTTCAGAAAAAATTTCTCGGACTACTTGTAACTTTTTTTTATTTTTGTGGCACACGATCATGGCGTTCAGCCACAACAAATTAAAATGTATTTTTCCTAATTACAGGAATGTGTTTTATTTCCTCTCAGTAGTCGTGAAAAGCACAATGTTTAGCCTCGGCGAAAAGTGCAATAGATGAACTCGTACTATCGAAGGCCTCCCCAAGGGTCGGCCTTCGAACTAACTCGTTCATCTATTGCTTACTTTCCAGCCTCTACAATAATGTACTATAGTTAATAAATAATTTGATTTGTGTTTTCACAGTTCGTTCAAAACATAAGTTATTCGAATATTTTTTTATTACTCTATAATATTACATTTAGGACTGATTTTTCAATCCCCAGTTAACAGTAACTGTCAAATAAATGTTAGCCCTGTCCTTTTTTGACTAATGATTTTAGAAAAGAATAGTGATAATTTTAACTAACGGATAGGTTTATTTGGGGATTGAAAAATCAGCCCTTAGACATCAAAGAGCAAATAACGTTTTACTTCGCAATCCGCAACAATGCTATTCTGGAAAATGAAATTGGTGACTTTTTACGAAGTTTCGGTAAAATACTGGTAGGTGTTATCCAAAATGAACAAATCGAACAGTTAGGATATATTATCTGCTGCATGGTGATAATCTCGAGTTACCTTTGATAATTACTGCAAGATTTGACGTCTTATTGAAATACTTAACGTAGATATGCAGAACAGGAATTTAATCACATTTTCAATATTTTGCAATTTTCTGAGAACTATTCCAATATTATATTAGAAAACGTCAGATAAAAACCGAATATTTGAATACCTGTTAAAGGCGAGATCAGCTCTAATATGTTACCTTACTTAAAATTTGCCACCAAAGTTACTAATGTTTACCAAATTTCAGTTCAATTGGTCTACGGGAATAAGTGTTCCTATGGATACCTTCCAACTCCTCATCAGACCAGGTCTACACAAGACCCGGGGCACTGCAATTTGAACAAACACATGATTTAAGTACTTCGGTATGAATCAAGACCCGACATTGGACCCGACAAGTAGGTTCTGCCAAAATTCTGACACGGGCCGAACCGCATTGTCAAGAATTAACGAAAATCATTCTAAACCAGACAATTATCACCTGAAAATAAAAAGTAGTTAACGATGTAAAAACATTTATTTTTAATTCTATATCGGTAGCAAGCAATCACATCATGCACAATCTATTACCTATTATAGTATACTAGTACTATAATAGTAGTAAGCGGTAGCTGTAACCTACGGTGGCTTGTGACGTCAGTAAAAGTGGTATTTTAAAATCGTCGCACTTGTTATCTTAGCGAAATAGAAGCCAGGTGGTTGTGTATTTGGTTGGTTAACCAATAAGTATTATAACTACATGAAACAATACAAATTGTTTCTTTAACATTTACTTTCATACCTAAAACAACAGACTATAGGGCATTTATTGCAACCACATGTAATTCACTAAATCATTACAGCCCAAATAATCTGTTAATTTCTGGATTCAACGCAGCTTAGTAAGGAAATTTGAAGGACCGCCATAATTATAGATCTAGATCTACGTATGTCGAAGTGCTATACCCACAGAGCACGGACCTCTTTAGTGTGTAACCTAAGAGTTCCAACCTCCTTGGCTATGCCCATTGGGACCACCTGACACCAACTAAGCATCATAGTTTTGTCAGCCTGCGTAGCCTAGTTGGTAGTGGCACTGCACTGAAAAAAATATTTACCAAAGTGACTTAGGTTGGCTATATTACGAGGAAACTTTGATATATCTAACAAATCCTTGCTATCAAATTTACAAAACTAAAAAGGTTGAAGTCGATACCAGAGTTCTGGTTAAATCAACAAAGAACATTGTACATTATACCAAACAACTAGTGAAATCAACAAAAAACTGGTGTAATCAACCAAATTAATTTAGTAAAATGCCAACATAAAAAGTTTGGTAAAATCAAAAAAATATTTGTGATAGGACCCAATCAACCTTAATTTCCGGTTAGAATTACGCAAGATCTGATAAATCCAACTTAGCATTTTTTTCAGTGTGCCTACGAAGCTGGAGGTTTCGGGTTCAAGTCCCGGCGAGGGCATTATTTGTGTATTTATTTATCACAAATATTTGTTCCTTGGTCATGGCTGTCTATGTATTTAAGTATCTATGTGTATCTGTCTGTTATACATATCGTTTCCTAGTACCCACATCACAAGCCTTCATTGAGCTTACCGTGAGACTAGGTCGATTTGTGTAAGCTGTCCTAAGATGTTTTTTTTTTATAGTATAAATCGCCAATATCCAGTCTCTTTGTCGCATCATGCAAAGATTCTCGGAAACGACAAATACGGGCCGCAGCCATAAATAATGTGCATCTGCGGACTGGCGCGTGTCTGGAATGTCGATGCACTCCGGCAACTCGACAAATGTATATTAGCTGCCATAAATAAACGGCAGGGAGCAGACAAATTATAACATCGTCATCAGTTTTTCTTCCTCGTGACACAATGGACTACGTACTTTTTAAGTTTCATTATTACCAACTTGGTGACGGGCCGCGTGGTGACGGCAGTTAGAATACATTTGTCACCACCCCAACTCCTCCTGCGGGTGTCGTAAAAGTCGACTAAGGGATTGAAGTGTCACTACCATTATTTGATAAAAAATTGATGATGGGCAGTGCTGCAGCGTCATCATAGTGGACACATTACTGCGATCGCCAATCCGCTTGCCCAGCGTGGCGATTACGGGCATTTACCTCCTAATTCGAATACGCATAGTTAATAGGAGAGGCCTACGTCCAGCAGTGAACTATCATAGGCTGATGATGATTAATGATTACCAACTTGCCAAGATAGATTGTTCATTCAGTTACGTAATACTTACGTACTTTTTGGTACCAACATAATTATTTAAGGTTTATTATTGCTACTAAAACTATACACGGTGCTCGTGAGCATTCCGAAAGTTTTTAATGCTGAATTCCTGACCATATTATTTTGAGCATTTAATGTTATATAAAATTTCCTGGAATCGGTTTGGTTCCAGAGATAATTAAATTTTTATTTGAAATAATTTTTTCGACGTAACGTGTCACAAAACTTCTTTTTGATTACAATGCTACCACAATGTGTTCTAATAGTACCGCACCTTTTGTCTGACAATCAAAAAATAAGAATATACATGACGAAAAAACCTGTCCCTAAAATAAACATTTACAAAAATAATTTTAACAAGTTGTTGTTATGATAAAAAGTATGGATTTAATTGTCCGAAATAAATTACTTTTATTTTTTTAAGGAATCTATTTGATTCAAGCCCCCTTCAACATTATCTGTAAGAAAGTTGTTAGCTCTGTCCCTATTTGTCCTTCATCACTTGAGACCAGGATAGTGATATTTTTAACTCAATTTTGGAATACTATCCATCCATGTCCATTCTTACTAATATTATAAATGTGCAAAGAACTCTGTCTATTACTTCTTCACTTTAAAATTGCTGAACCGATTAGATAGAGTTTGTCGAGAAAATCACCTACGTGTGTTGGCCACCAAAACCAAATTTTACAAATAAATGAAAACTCTTATTTGCAATAAGATATAGTTTTTTTCATTGAAAAACAAATACGTATATAGGTTATTAGCATTGTAACAAGTACTTAGTGAAGTAGGTTAATAACGTTGTCCTAAATAGTCTTAAGGTGCATTCAGACCAAACGAGTATTCGCTATTCTAACCCCCTACTCTACGAGATTCGATCGT
>JALPQI010008229.1:0-45471 GCA_025490895.1 Thaumatotibia leucotreta
ATCTTGTTAATATTTAGGTTAATTTTAAAATAGTTTTCTTTTTCTTTTGTTCCTGTATCGTGCTTTTTGTGGTGCTGAATAAAAACTTTCTATGTCTATCTTTCCGCCATTGCTTAAAGGTGCGTTCAAACTAAAAGAGCATTCGCTGTTCTAACCTCCCACTCTACGAAATTCGATCGGTACAAAAAACTTGATTGGTTGATTTCGTAGAACGGGCGCTAGAACAACAGCAAATGCTCTTTTGGTTTAAACGCACCTTTACGCGACAACATTTCCTCTCTTAAGTCGCCACCAGACATATCGTAGCGATCGGAGTGCTCAAAAATATCTGAACACGCCGTATAGCTTTTATACCTTATAGCCTTATATTTCTGATAGCGACTGTACTTATACGATAAAATGAGCTGTCATTTGCAATATGTCCGGTCCGTGCCTTTATCGATAAAGCGTACTCCTTCTTCAAAGGCCAACTATGCACTTGTTTGACGATCTCTGTAAATCAGTCGGTAGCTGGTAGTGAACAGGGCCCGTAATTTTCATGCTGATGACATCAATTTGACGTCACGCTCCATTTAGGGTGATCCAACTAGTGAACCTACCTGCTAATGCTAAGCTTGGGGTTTCGAGTTTGATTGATACAAGTTAATTTAACCGTTCTATGTATTGTGAAAACACAAATAAAATTATTTATTAATTAAATATTTGTGCTTTTTTATTTTTCCCCGGTAGTCACACTACTTAATACTATATAAATTATAAATATTGGATGTCATATACCAAAGAAAAAAGGACCAAGATCACCAACGTCCGAGGTGGGGATCGAACCCACGTGCTCAGCTTTCGCGGCTGATGCCTACCTCGGCCACTCGGTCTTAGTAACCACCGGTCAATTTTCTCGGGTATATGCAACCTCTTACAAGGCTAGATGCATTTGACCATTCTCTAAGCGCAAGCAATACATGCCTGCACCTCCTATTAGAATACTTTACAGTTTTCTAGAATAGCTAGAGAGAACTGGTGCTGCAATCCATTGAACGTATTAATTAAAACGTTTAATTATATTTATAGTTATTATGTCTCACGACAGTTTAAATTCAAAAGTCTCCTTGTTTGAGGTATCCAACGCTTAACATTTAATTCGACAGAAATAAGGGATGGTTGTGTATCTGCGACCATATATGTATAACATGGACGTCTAACGCCAGCTCAAAAATGCCAGTTGTCAACTAAAATTCAGGACCGTTTTTGAAAGGCAATTTAATATGGAGTGCGGCTTCCATGTTTTATTTGTTCGTAGTTGTGTATTCAAGCCTCCTTCGCACTCAATAGTGGTAGTAGCTCTGGTTCGAAAAAAATACAAAAAGTGTGTCTAAGATCATTTCCAGTATTTCTATCATTGTCCAATTAAGGGTTCAGGAAGGTTACATGCTCAAGGGCAAAAACATTGGCCTTGGTAATGATAATAATATGTGCTTAGCTCAGGAAGGTCGCCATCAGATATATCCTCCAGCCTCGGTGCTAAAAAATACCTACCTAAAATGCACTCTAACGCCAAGACAATAGAGGCGTGCTCAGATGTTAATGAGCACCCTGGCCGCCCTAATATATCTGATGGCGACAGTACCTACACAGCGTCACAGCGTACTTGTTTGACAGATTGGTATCTAAATGAGCTACGTGCTGCTATCGTTAACCATAACCATGTCAACCTTATTAAATTGAAAAAAAAAAAACTAACCTTAAGGCACTGGTCTCACCGTGAGCTACTAAGCTATGAACTATCGGCTATAAACACGAACAAAAGATACGTACTCCCGTGTAAATAAAAGAGACACGGCGATCTAGCGGGCCAGCAAAGCGGTGGCAACTAACAGGTTACTGATTGTCTCCTGTTCGTTGCCGCCGCGATTTGGGTTCTACTTTTCACTTACGATCAGGTGGAGTGGAGCCACTTTGTTGTGCCAACGTTATTTTTATTGGGTCGGCAACGCGCATGTGACACCCTGAGGTTGCAGGCGCCCATAGGCTACGGTGACTGCTTTCCATCAGGCGGGCCGTATGCTTGTTTGCCACCGACGTGGTATAAAAAAAAAAAAAAATACTCGCCCGGCGGTGATAGCTGATAGCTGGGCGAGTATCACCGTGTCTCTTTTATTTACACGGGAGACTTTAGAGAGAGACTTTAGTAGCTCGCGGTGAGACCAGTGCCTAACACGTCGTCTACAGGAGTTGCGATGTAATGCCCGCTTTCCACTGCGAGCGGAGCGGACTCATTAATGGGTCCGTTTAACTTTCACTGCTGCTGTGACTCGCAGCCTTCAACTGAATACAAGTCCTTAGCGAGCGATGAACGTAAAACGGAGCCATTAATAAGTCCGCTCCGCTCTCAGTGGGCTTAAACAAACCGTTAAAAGAAATAGCCTATTTCTTTTAACGGAATGACTCCGAATCGCTAAACTCAAGTGGCAGTGGGCGGGGCACATTGCGCGTAGAACCGATGGCGTCGCGGCTATGTACCAGAAGGCTCAGCGTGGGTAGGCCCCCATAAGGGCTTGTCCATTAATCACGTAACCCAGGTAACTTACTTAAGTTTTTTACCTACCCCCTTTGGTCATGATCTCATGGCTGGGGATCATGGTCATCATGATCATGGCAAATCCACATCAGATGCTTGTACAGCACGTGCTTGTGCGCGTGTGCGTGGCGTGAAAGCGGTGTGCCATCTACTATGACATTTCCTACGCTACAACGAACACGCCACGAACTCGAATACGCATCCAGCTATGCTATTCTCTTATTGACACATTCGACGCTGCGTTCGTCAACGAGCTCGATGTCGAGACAGCCTTGTCTAAAATCCTAGCTGTTTGATTTGACATTAGGAATCGAGGCTGTGAGCGAGCTTGTGGGCGAGTTCGTCGCTGTTTTTCGTTAGAGAATACGAAGTTCATACATTAAACGTCAAACTTTCGACGAGTTCTAGCTCACGCCGCATTCGTCGCCGAGCACTAGTGTCGTTTAAAGTACATTAGTGAATACCATTTTTAGGCTCGACGCTGCCGCAGCACTGACACAGCGCTGACAGCAAGGCGGTTTCCTTAGTGAATAACATTGCTGTGTGCCTCAGCCTATAGAGTATAGCTATTGTGCTTATGTAGCCTCGAAAGGCCCAATGTACATTACAATGTACACTCCACTTCAATGAAATTTAAACCTTTCATGAACTCAATAAAGTCGTATTTTCATTGTTTGATTGATTTTACAAACAAACGAAACTCACCACTATTCCTTACATAACAAGGTTCAAAATAAGATTTAAAGAAAATAGTATGGTGGGCCTTACGAGGGTAGGGTATTTTCGTAACTAATGGGATTACTTGTTTATTAATGACTCTTCTATTATTTCAGGTAAGTCGATGACTACTTGTAGTCTTTGGAGTGCATAACTGAGGGTGAGTTATATTAACAGCTTACAAAAAAATACATTGCAGGTATACTCATGAAATGATCTTTAAGGGTAAACTTATGTGAAGAAAGTGTCAACTTTTCCACACTTGAGCGGAAATGAATATTTAATTACACTTTATTAGTTTACTAGTTACGAGTATTTATTACTTCCAAATTGGCTCTTCTTTTCGCATTCAAGTACTATATCTAAAATATTGTTTGATACTAGTGAAAGTGGGAGAAAATACGAACGAAAGGAGTACATAGGTACTTAAATAACTACTTACATACTTTTACTTATCTACTTATATACTTTTGTCAGCCTCCGTAGCCTAGTTGGTAGTGACCCTGCCTACGAAGCTGGAGGTTCCGGGTTCGAATCCCGGCGAGGGCATTCTTTGTGTGTTTATTTTTCACAAAATGTTTGTTCCTCGGTCATGGCTGTCTATATATTGATTTAAACTTTCACGATTATCACTCATATTTTAAACACAAACGGGTCTTTTATCGCGTAAACTTACGTTTAATTATATCCTGACGTTTCGGGCATGACGTTACACCCGTGGTCGCAGGCAGACTGGCGAGAGAATTTATCAACACCTTCGAGCTGCGCGGGTTTTTCGAACTACCCGCACTTGATCTTGATTATTCACTTCTAGGCTAGGGTTGTCACTAGGCCTACACACAACACTCACAACATCCAATGGCTTTAAAATGGATGTTTCACCACGCTTACATTTGTAAATCACGGGATTCCACGCGGACGAGATTCCTTGCCCCTCATTTTGATTAAAATTCCGATGTTTCTTAATTTCAATAGCTTCACGTACTTTTCGGCTATGATGTATACGCTCGGTTGAGAGGACTTTCGGGTTATGGAGCTCAATCCAGTGGTTAGGTCCGGACTCCAACAAATGCTCGGCCACAGCAGACTTATTCGTTTGACGCTTTTTAACAGCCGTGATTTGTTCCTTGACCCTTTCCGCTATGGTGCGTTTGGTTTCCCCAATATAGGAACTACCACAGCTACAATCGATTTATTTTATAAACGCCCGGTGTGTGGTAAGGTAAAACATCCTTAGGCGACCTTAGATGCCCCGCCACCTTTGATAACGGCATGTAAACGGTTGGTATGGAATACTTATTCAAAAGCGTACCTATTTTGTCCGTTACACCCCTGACATAAGGCAAAAATGCTGGCCGCCTTGCAACATCTGGATGTTTCTTCCTCGGTGTTCGTCTGGGTTGCCGTCTGTTCATTATGTAGCCATTTCTCTTCAGAACCTCCTGAACGTGCGACATCTCAATTTCTAGAAATTCAGGGTCACAAAGGTCATGTGCTCTGTTCTTCAGAGAATTAACCACAGACTGAAGCTGCCGGGGGTGGTGGTGAGACAGAGCGTTCAAATACCTGTCAGTGTGTGTGGGCTTCCTATAGCCAGTGTGCGCCAAAGAACCATCATCTCGACCTATCACCTTTACATCCAGAAAAGGCAAACTGCGCTCCGATTCCAATACATATGTGAATCTGACTTTAGTATGAATGGAATTGAGATACTGGAGTAATTGCTCAACTTCATGCTTGCCACCTCTCATAACGCAGAAGACATCATCCACATATCGCTTCCATAATTTCACTGCCCATGGTTGCAGATCTATGCTGGCCTCGAAATGCTCCATCCAGATATTTGCTAAAACCGGTGCCACAGGGCTACCCATAGCAACTCCGTCGATCTGGAGATAATGCCCCCCTCGATATAAAAAGTAGCTTCCTTCCAAACAATTCCGGAGCAAAACCATGACAGAACTCACTATCCCATTGTCAGCTAGCCTCTTTCGAACTACTTCTAGACACTCTTTAACCGAGACATTGGTGAAAAGTGACTCAACATCGAAACTCACCATTAAGTCTCCTGGTTCCAACGTTATGTCCTTAAGAATCTCTATGAAGTGACGGGAATCCTTCACGAAAGACGACGTGTTTCCCACAAGCGGCTGCAGCACCGACGCAACATGCTTTGCCAGATCATAAGTAGGTGAGGCGATTTGACTTACAATTGGTCGCAAAGGCACGTTCGGTTTGTGTACTTTCGGTAACCCGTACAATTTCGGTGGTTGCACTGTTTTAGGCTTGTACAAGCGGTTAAAGACGTCTTCCTGAAATAACACCTCGTGGTCCCTGATGACAGCCCTAATCCGACGCGTAACTCTGGCAGTGGGATCATATGAGACAGACTTATAGACGCTAGTGTCACTCAATAAAACCCGAATCTTAGCGTCATAGTCGATCGAGTCCATGACCACAGTGGCGTTCCCTTTGTCAGCCTTCAGAACCAGTATATTCTCATTCGCTTTCAAGTTCCTCAGGGCTGATCGCTCATCTGCAGTAACATTACTCTTCGGTAGTGTAGCCTTCCGCAAAATAACCGCAACATCCTGTCTAAGAACCTCGGCATCGCTAGACGGAACCCTGTTACGCATTATTGCCTCCTCAACACTACTGATCGCGGTCTCATATGGAATCCGCTTGGGTGTCAAAGCGAAATTCAACCCTTTTTAAGTATACTGACGGTCGCTTTTTCAATGACAGTGGTCGATAAATTAATCACCGTGGAGGTGACTTTATCACGACGATTTCCACCCGCAGTCTCGTTATTTCCATATCGATACAGCAACTTTTCGTATTTTCTATTATGTACCTCACTTCTATAATACAAAATACATTCCGCTTGTTCGAAGGTAATCCGATCCCACACATCAAAATCACTACATGATAACACTGCACTACATGCACTATGCAACCCGTATAACTCGCACTGCACTCTGTCCAAGTCCGCGAAATGATTTCTTATTTGCTGTTTCAATAGGCGGATACTTGCAGCACTTAGGATGTTCGCAGAAAACGGTATATCCTTACGCGGCTTTAGTCTTATACACGTAGGTAGTACGTTCGAATCGCGACACTTAATTAAAAATGACAACGATGTTAATACGCGCACTCGTTTTTTCCGCAACCATCCTAGACGTTTAAGTTTAATTGATAATTCCGGCCCGTACCGGTTTACAATATATTGATTTAAACTTTCACGATTATCACTCATATTTTAAAGACAAACGGGTCTTAATCGCGTAAACTTACGTTTAATTATATCCTGACGTTTCGGGCATGACGTTACACCCGAGGTCGCAGGCAGACTGGCGAGAGAATGTCTCAACACCTTCGAGCTGCGCGGGTTTTTCGAACTACCCGCACTTGATCTTGATTATTCACTTCTAGGCTAGGGTTGTCACTAGGCCTACACATCAGGATATAATTAAACGTAAGTTTACGCGATTAAGACCCGTTTGTCTTTAAAATATGATGGCTGTCTATGTATTTAAGTATCTATATGTATTCTATTATATATATCGTCACCTGGTACCCACATCACAAGCCTTAATTGAACTTACCGTGGGGTGGGACTAGGTCGATTTGTGTAAGATGTCCCAAGATATTTATTTATTTATAAAAATATTTTTAAACAAGTTTTTGTCCTTGGAATATTAACTAACGTGAGACTCAAACATTAAAATATTATCGAACCTGGTTCCTTACGTCGACATGTTTCGACTCAATAAGAGGGTCCTTATTTCGACAATATTTTAATAAGTCGACTTACAAACAAATTATCAACGTGGCCGACCCGCGTAAAATAGTATTAGTACAAAAGCAGATTTAAAAGACCTTCGTCTTAGATTTTTGACTTATTCGACACAATCCTTTGAAGGACGACTCATCGTTTCCATCGGCTTTCCATAACAACCTAATATAGTCCTTTTATCATTCAATTTGGATTTCAGGCTCATACGAAAAGGAACTCTCTTGGGATCTGATTGAAAGTCGAAATGTGGAGTTTTTTTCGGATTTACGAATATAAATTTGTCCCTAAGGATAGGCTTATTGGCGTTGCTTGAATACGATCACTTATTATATGCAAAGTGGGATAAACGTATGTTGATTTCTTGGAGTTGGCTTTGCGTTTGATTGTCAGCATTTTGTGGGATTTGAGATAATGCGGATTTTTACTATGATTACTATTTTTATTACTATGCTAGGTATACCTACCTATTTGGAAAGCGGACCCTGGCAAAGGCCGGGATAACGCTAGGTAGAAGAAGAAGAGGAGGTATACCTATTTTGGCCGATTTCGAAAGAATTGTACATAGTTAAAGCCCATTGTTTTCATAATATTGTCTTCGGTTACCGCAAGGATTACACATGAAATAAAACCGCATCCACACCCGCATCATCCGAGTCATCCGCAGACCACGAACCCTATAAAGTGATCGAAACGTCGGAATGAAGTTAAAGTTAGTTAATATACGCGAGTTTATCAGTATTCATAGTCCCATTGTTTTCATTAAACAAAATTTTACGACATGTTTGTGTTACGAAGCTAAATTTTGTGTAACAAGTTTTGACAGTGATACAAAGGCGATAAACCTAATTTTTTCTATGAGTTTTCTTTCTTGTGCAACAAATTACAGCTATGCTACGGACAGACAGACGGGCATGGTCTTGTAATACCAAAAACAGTTGGTATCCAAATTTTTTATCTTTGTTTACTAAAAAAATATTGGAGCTTTGTGCGGCAAACCAACATATAAGTAAGTATGGATAGAAATGATACTCATTATTTCAGTAATTAAATGTCCAACTAGTATAATTAAGCACTTAATTATAATATTAGAGTCACGATGATTAGTACAGTCGAGTTCGTAAATATCTATACAATTGTGCACCTTATCCCAATGCTATAAGTTCACGAGCAGTTACAATAAGGATAAGAGGCACCAGAAGGCATATCAGAGCCTTCGAATGCGAAGACGGAGCAGGAATCCTATACTAAACATCTTCGAATCCGTCCATCCATATACAACGTGTTTCACCATTCACTGAAAACCACAGACACCCCAACAGAATTTTATTATGTACTTTTAGTCTAGATAATTTGTTCTCGCATCATTGTATTTTATGAAATAAATATATTATGAGTAAAAAAAAATCAAACTTTCTCCATCAGTCAACAATGAAAAATACTTTAAGTAAAAATTTGTACACATATTTATGAACTCGACTGTACCTATTTGATGTCACGATTAACATTGGGGATAAATAATTTGACATATCTTGCCCTAGCTTGATTGATAACCTAATTCATTACCCATGCACAAATTTTCATATCCATGCTCGTCACACAAATACCTAACTGTCCTTAACAGGATTCGAACCCGGAACCTCCAGGAAGCCGCTAGACACGGTCATTACCCATATACCGATTGAATTTAGAATGGTAGAAACATCGTTGCTGTATTTCAAATACAGATTTAAATACTCACGATATATATTTTCCAACTAGCTGTGTGGTGACGGCAACAGAAGTGACTTTGTAAGAAAACATTTGTTACCTACTTAGTACTTACCACCCTAAGGGTGCGGCTCCACTGACGCGGAGCGGAGCGGAGCTGTGGGAGCTCGGCCAATGAGACCGCATCACTGTGTTTCGAATTTGAAGAATGTCATTGGTCAATTTTGCACAGCTCCGCTCCGCTCCGCGTCAGTGGAGCCGCACCCTGACTCTTCCCGTGAGTGTCATAAGAATCGGCTAAGGGATTGAAGTGTCACTGATTATTCATCGAAGATTGATGATGAGCAGCAGCATCATCAGAGTGGACACATTACTGCGATCGCCCACTCGCTTGCCCAGCGTGGCGATTATGGGCATTTACCTGTTACCTCCTAATGAAGCCCATGCGCATAGGCTAAGGCCTTTGTCCAGCAGTGGACTAAATATAGGCTGATGATCTGCTAATTTTCAACTCAATCTGTAGGTATACAGGAAGGCCATAATAGAAACAGAGTCATTTGTCACATTACTATTTTAATTACATAACCTATTACTACTACATAAGCAACAATTTTGCGGAATATCGAATAAATACGAGTATGAAGGGTCTAAGGAAAAAACATGTCCAGTTCTTAAAAAAATCAGGGCAAATTCACACCTTATTCTGTTGAAAGTAAGGTGGTTTTTCCTTCTGTAATTTGAATTGACTAAACATGTTCTTTCCGTGGACCCGGTATATTGTCTTATCTTTTACATTTTACCTTGTAGACTAACCTGTTTGCATTAGGTACAGTCGCTGACAGATTATATCGGTGCGGCCATGGTTGTCAGAAATATCTGAGCAGGCCTCTGTTCTCATGGCGTTTTCGTGCATGTTCAGATAGTTTTGAGCACAGTGACCGCTCCATATACAGGGTCTAAGTCTATTGCGAGCGAAGCTCTTAACGGGTGTTAGTTTAGGACATAATCAGTACATTTAGATAACGTTTACTTAGACGTTTATTAGAGCAACAAAATTATCCTTACAAAATAATTCGGCCCGCAATGTAGAGCAACACACACAAGTTTTAAATAATCGTTGACAGCTAATTTCAAAAGCAGATGATATAAAAGCCATATCAATAATAGCAAATGTTGTAACTGATATCTAGCCACTTTTTCACTTTACTCTCTCTATTTCTAAAACTGAACACTAATTATTGTATAGCAAAATGTATAAATGCGTATCAACACTCAAAAGAATAGTACATTACGATACAAGTGTGAAAAACATGAAATTCTAAAAGAGTGGCGATCTTTAACGTGATCGTGTTTGGATCTACACGAATTACGAATTACCTTTTTGCACGTGTCCTGTGCGACGTTTTTAGAACAGATGGCCGTCCGAATTTTTGAACCTGACGTAAAATGAGCCGCTTCTCGCACTAGCGCGTAAAAAAGGCACCATCTGTACTAAGGCACCTCTTTCTATTACATATATTAAACGTCCCGTCAGACAAATTATTAATGCACTGCTTCATTTTAGGTGTGTTGAAAAACATTGTGTGTGCCACGGGCGGTACAAGAATTATGAACTCACAATTTCTTATTTATCGCTCATGATTCACAATGTACTATTTTGTACAGCTATATTTTGCTATCGACTATACAGGCGCCCTCTAGTTATCTATGGGTAAACAAAAGTGTTGATTGATGATGTGTGGTACATGATTTTTAATGGCGGCTGTACATAATTGATTACGCTTTCATGTAAGTCATTAAAGACATGCCTCAATTCAATCATTTTTCATTATTATTATACGTATATTCGTGTCGTAAATAACTGCAAATAAATTGGAGACGTAAAACGTCGATAAGCAGTCTAGCTATGGATTTTCACATACCACCTATTGCCCGTTTATGCTAGCAGTGATTTTATTACACTGGGAATGTAATGTTGACATTTGTGTTGAAACGTAGGCTTTTCTATATAAAGCCTACTTTCTACAATTGTAATAATAGTACATTACATCAGAGGCCGGAAATCCGTTTTCACGGCGAGGCATGTTTAATGCTTTTCTCAAACATACAAAGAAATATAAAAAAAAATAATGACAATGTTGTCGAAATTAAAAAAAAGTTAATTTGCAGGCCTAGAAAAGTGTTTTAAAATTCCATCCCAGTGAGTTACTGCGCCCTAAAAGCGATACTTACGAGTCTTAAGTCTATTTTAAGGAACGTAAAGACAATTTATTTCATCGCATGTTTGAGAAATAGTATAGAATAGTCTGAAATTTCAGCTTTGCGCTGGTCCTTTTATAATCGTTATACTTCAAAACAATGTTTTTTTATGGGCTTATTAAGATTTATAACAATTATAATTATAAGAAAATGTATCTATGTCAACGTTGGGGTTTCATTTATTCACATATTTATAGTCAAATACTAAAATTACAATAAAATTGACAAAACTTTAGAAGTAAAAATTACAATAATAATGTCAGTACCTACATTTTCCAAAAATATATCAACAATAATCTTATGTCTAGTTAATTATAATTATGTTTAAGTTGAAAGTCAAATTACGAAAAATAATAAATGCAAAGGCAAAACAGAAAACTAAGTATAAACTTAAACAATAACTTCAACATAATACTCAAAATCTAAAAATAAACGTCAAAATGTTTAACGTCTCGAATGGACGGACAAACATGGACGCAAATGTTACAGGATTATAAAATTATCAAATAACTATTATAGTTAAAATTGACTACCTACTTTTTTTTTATACAAATTGACATATCAAATATCAAGTGGAAATGATTGTTACTGATTTTCTTAATTTAAATAATAGAACCTCTCTGTACGATAGCCTTTTCCTTTGTAGAGGTAATGGCACACATCCAAAATAAGATAAAAAAATGCATTACACTGGCTGTAAAAATAGTACCTATACAAGTACTTAAGAATTATAAACCCTCACTGGGACTCAAAAAAATGTCATTCAAAGCCAAATGTCAAAAATGTGACCTAAAACGATTACTTACCAGTATTGACGACGATTTATTTATGCACTGTATACAACTACACATACATAGGTAACGTACTACATGTTACTTTAAATTTTCATCAGGCCGGCATTTTAGCGGGAGTAATTTTATTATGGTTACGCAAATATATAAGGTCCTAATTTATTAGATGCAGATATTTTTACAGCTGATAGTACTTGGTCTCTGGAGTATATTAAACCGTGAAACATTATAGCTTTTATGATGTTTTTTTGGAGAAAACGGAAAAACAAATTTGCAACGTAAAAACACCCTGTTTATGTGATTATTAAATGAAAACTCATTGAACAGATTCTAGTACCTCTTTTACGTACCACTTCACTGGAACTGGCCACTTCACGTCGATTAATTAAATACTTAAATGTCAATGTCATGTTATTTTCCGTTGGATTGTGTCGTTTGATGACATGACAGACAGTGTTATTGTGACATGGGATAGATACTGCACATGATGATTTTTTTTAGACAAAATTATAATTATTTTTTTTGTTAGGAAAATTAAATCAAAAAAGTTACATGAAAAGATTTCTTAATTTATATTTAAAGTTAATTATTTTAATGTAAAGTATCATGTGTTAAAATATCTGCAACTAATAAATTAGGACCTTATATAGATATATTACAATACGTACAAGGGCCTCATACAAAGTTACAGGTATTCTAATAAAGTTACAGAAGTTTATATTAAGCTCTCTTTTGTCACTGTAAGTCCTCTTCAGATTTAGGTTTCATCTTGAATTATGTTTTCATGATTATTTCTATGACATAGATTTAGAAAATAAATATGTATGTAAATGTTTCAAGCTAAAGCTGTGGAATCTTATGCTCGTTAAAATTTTCTTAAAATAGACAACGCGGTGGGAACGTTTTTATAGACGGCCACAGCTATTCAGCCATTTTTGAAGTTAGCTAAAGGCTCCGCTAGCGGGGAGGGTGCACGTCTAAAGGCCGAGCCACACCAAATGCGTGTGCAGCACGTGCAATTGCTTGTGCGCGTTTTAGCGCATGTAAAAGTCATAGTAGATGGCACACCGTTATTAATAAGCTACCGTCTTATAAATAAGCTAGCACAACTTGCGCCAGCGCCAAAACAAAAGCGAATCCCAACAACTGACCAGCCGAGGATACCGGTGGGGGAGGTACGTAGTAAATGTTATACAGGTTGTCCCAGAATTCCATCCTGGTGGTGTGAGGGTTGACACGAGCTGTCTCCTGCAGCGTGACGAGAGATGTGGAGGAGTCACCGGCGTATAGAAGGTAGTTGAAGATGGAAGGGGTTATAGCCTGCCAGACTGTTCCGCCGTTGGTGGGATCCCTGGAATGAAACGTAACGTAATGCCTGATTAAAAGGACAAGCAAATCATTTCAGAAATAGCACTATTATTAAAGTGAAATATGTACTTATAGGTATAGCAAAAAAAATCTAAAAAGTAAAGATAATTTAGACGTTATTGAAGAGGATTTGTTCGGAAATATGAGTAAGCCTACGTAACACGCCTAGCTCCTATACATAAGTGCTATAAATTATGGGCTGGCCTGTTATTTATCTAAGAAATGGTAGGGAACTAATAACGTTAACAAATTTCTATCGATCATAGTATAATATATATCCTCTGAAAAATGTGAAAAAATATAGACAACTACAAACGATTAATCAATGGAATAAGTAGGTACAGTCGGGTTCATAATTGCATGGACAGTTTATGAATGAATTCATTCATAAATTGTCCATGCAATTTGGAACGCCACTGTACATACACACACTAGGTAAGTACACTAAGTACTAAAAAATTGTAAACTAAAATAGGTAGGTTGCTTGTCACATATTATTTGTTTAGTGTAGACCAGTTAAAGTAAACACCATGAAAAATCAACAACCTAGTTTTGTGCTCTAAATAAATATTGACAGAAACGGGGTCAACAAACTTTTATCTTACCCTGTGTTGGCGAATGATATGAATCGTCTGACTAGCGAGGCCCGCGCTCCCTCGTCCTCGGCTTTCAGGTCGTAGTCGAACAGGTAGTTCAAGATGGCGCCGTGCCACACCCCGTCGATCGGGATCTGATGGTACAGCCAATCAGAGTTCCTTGTTCCTCTGTATGTGAACTCCAATAGTCTCACGCTGGCTCTTGAAGTTATCGCTCTCTCCCTCACTCCTCTAATCACTGACACGACCACAATCGAATCTCCATGGTAGGATAAATAATCTGTAATCGTCTCCATGTTTATTGGCCTGGTATCCCAGTAGCGCGATCTTATATCGTTAGCTAATGCAGTTCTATTGGTTGTCGCGTTGAAAGCTAAATCGACCTGGACGAAGTCTGCGAAATTAGTTTGCATTTTGTCCAACCATCCTTCGTTGACTGCTTCACCAGCTCTGATCGTGCCTTCTCTGTCTGTGTAACTGGCTATGTAAGGAATGTGGCTATAGTTGCCAGACCTTATCACGTCAATTGGAGCTTCAGTGAGGAAGGTATCGTTGAGATTGCTATTTTCAATGCATGGAGCGAATAGGACGGAGTTGTTTAGGAATGTAACGCTTTGCAATGCCGAAGACAAGAGGGATATGTCAGTGGTAACTAGTTTCCTGGCCAGTCCAGCCGGAGTCTCCCCTGTGTAACTGAGCTGTTGGGCAAAAATTTCGGCGTATTTGATAGGTTCGTAAGCAATCGCCCAAGGAGCTAACGCAGAACCACTCTGCGTTATAGCTTTGTGTACCAAATTGGTTGCCAAAGGTGATAATGTGATCAGATCTACCATAGCCGCTCCAGAGCCATGCCCGAACAGGAGCACATTGTTAGGATCACCGCCGAATCCTGCAATGTTATTCCTTATCCACTGCAACCCTTGCACGACATCTTTCAAACCCGCATTGCCTGATGCTTCAGGTACTCCTAGACACAGGAACCCAAAGATGGATAATCTGTAATTCATGGTTACCACAACCACGTCAGCTTCAACCAGTCTCCTGTAAGAATATTGTCTGATGTCGACAGAGGAGTATTCATCTCCAAGTAGGATGACCATTACTGGTTTGGGCGTTGTCATGTTCTTTGAGTGGATGTTGAGGACAAGGCAGTCTTCTACGCCGACAATTCCTCGAGGGGTTGGGTGGGCGCATATCACTGTCCGATCGACTGCATGGAAGACCCCAGGGTATGTCGGTGGTGGAGGTGCTGGCTGAAAATAAGAAAAATACATTGGATGACTCAAAGTTTTTAACATACGTGCGTAACCCTGAAGACTAACTATCGGATTTTCTTAGTTGCGGGTACCACGCATGTGGAAATCAAGAATCTTTAAACAAAAATATATATATATATCTTGGGTCATCTTACACAAATCAACCTAGTCCCACGGTAAGCTCAATTAAGGCTTGTGATGTGGGTACCAAGCGACGATATATATAATAGATAGATACATATGGATACTTAAATACATAGACAACCATGACCAAGGAACAAATATTTGTGATAAATAAATACACAAATAATGCCCTTGCCGGGATTCGAACCCGGAACCTCCAGCTTCGTAGGCAAGGTCACTACCAACTAGGCTACGGATCTGACTCACGATATAAGCAATTAAGCATGTATAGAACACACAAAATGCTCTATTGATAATGATTGATAAAAAAATAAACATTACACAAGAATGGGACTGGACTAGGTACCTACAGCGTACATCTACGTCAAGTATTGTACGACTTAAGATGTCCCTAATAGTAATAGAAACAGTTTAGCTATATTCATATACGTAATAATATATTTTTGGTCTTTGGTCCATAAATATGACAGTCCCTGTCAAAGATAAAATAATCAGAATTATCTATTGATAAGATAGAATATATTCCCAAATCGGGTAAAAGCATATTTGTTACAAATTTTTGAGAAAGATTCTGTTTACGTGTAACTGTAAGATAAGGGTAATGTATACGCGTACCTTTTTGACCTTTATTGTCATAGTGACAAGAGCGTGAATCGATTTCCTTGGCTGTAACTTACTTCAAACTTCCAAAGATGTCGCAAGCCAGTACTGTACAGAATCTCATAACAAAACGCGTTTGTATAAAAACTTTTTTTGTAAAACCGTTGTGATCGTTCGCAGAATGCTTATTACCCAGCCATCGGCTTACAAAACGTTTTGTATTCATCTGCATGTTAGTCCCTGTTATAATTTGACCCCTAAACTCGAAAAAAAAAGTCATAGCCACAGGTTTATTGGTTTACCTGTAGCGATATTAAAAAAAGTCTGATGAATGGTTATTAAACACGGTTGGTTGGTTTACCAGACTCTGCTACCCATCCAGGTAGCGAAACGTGATAGCAAAACAAGTACTGCTTTTTTAACGCCATGCTTCTTTTTCTAAAACAAAAGACTAATGTAAAAACAAGCGCTCTTCCAAACAGAATCTTAACGAGTCCATTATAAAAATGGTTTTTAAAAGGCTGCTTGTTGACTTTTAAAATTTACGACGAAGAATGGACCTTGTGGGTCCTAAAAGTGTACGAGATCACAAAACAGGCTTTGAACGGAATACGCGAAGCGTAAAGTGCCTCTCGCTTGCTCTTGACAGTTTGTTGAGATAGAAAAGGGATGCGGGTTAGTAATGTTTTGTAATTGAATGGCCCATACTTAACGTCTTTTGTTTTGCGGTTTCGATTCGCCTTCTTGCAAATAAAATGTTGGTGTGTTAAATAAATATCAATCAGGTACCTTACCTACACCTACCTATATGATATTGAGGTTTTTAGTTGCGACAATTGTTGATTTCATCATTTCATGGAGCACATTAGAACGAAGAATAGCAGTTATTTTCTAAATCTTAAAATGTCCCTTATCGTTACGCGTTATGGGCAAGCGGGTTGGCGATCGCAAGTGTATCCACTGTGGTGACGCTGTTGCCCATCATCAGTCTTCGGTAAATGAATGATGACATTGACATTTGAATGTTAGTGACATTTAAATCCCTTAATCGACTTTCACGACACCCACACAGTCGGGGTGCTGACAATTGTAATCTTACTCCCATCACAGTATCACCACGACAAGGAATATGAATGATACTAGTTAGTACCCTGATTATAAGTTTTCTGATATAACTGATATACCTAAGTAAAAGTAATTTGCATGAGGTTGCACGACAGGTGTTGACAACTTATTATAACTTTTCAGACGAGTGTAGAAACTTTTAAAAGGTTGATGTGTTTAGAACATGTTTGCTTAAGTAATATAAACTGTGCTTGCTTGAAGACATGAATTAAAAGTTTAAGGTATTTAGAATGATTCAGTGCTAGTTTATTTGATGTCTTCGTTTACGTATGTATAGCCACTATTTTAGTTTTAACCTGTATAGGTTAAAACTAAAATAGTGGCTATCCGTATAAGGGCACATTCAGAACAGTATTATAGATTAGGAAAACGCAGAAGAAACTTCTTGGACACAAGACAAAAAATCTCCTTCAACTAATTTCCTGAAAATAATGCATAAAGGTTTTCGCACATTATAACAATCCCACCGCGATTTTCTATATTATATCCAACATTGAAATTTAAGGCCTATGTCATATTTTATGTTCTAGGTTTAATTTTAAAATATATATATTAAAGTAGTGTACGACAAGTGGTCTACGCGTCGTACACTATAGGTCAAGCTCGACACGTTCGTCACACATTTACCACACGTTGTCCACCCGGCGACTATACGTTTGCGACTAACGTGTGTCGAGCAACCATTTGCATTGCCCACTCGTTGATGCCGCGTTGTCCATTAGTGACCAATGGGTTGCGTAGATCAACCTGTGGACTACTCTACTCATAAAAAGTGTGAGTAGAGTTGCTGCCGCGTTGGCGTGGAATTGTTATAATAAGTGAAGACCTCTCGTGTTTTGCCACTGTTTCTTCTTGAATGTACAAAGTGATACAATCAAACACCGCTGAAACCATTTACTATTAAAACTGTCGGTAAAATACTAAAACATACGAGACATGTTTAAATGACTTTATTTCGTGATGCAATAGATTTCTTTCCCGTTGTTACTAAATTCATCAATTCAGAGACAATTTCAAATGACGGTTTGTTTATATAGTTAGCAAGTCCATTGGCATTGGTGATACAACAGTGCTCACAGTGATGTGATGTTTCTATAAAAAGATGTGGAATTTAGTAAATATTTTCGGATGGGACGTAACTTTATACCCACGCTTGTAAATAAAGTAGACGGCAACACCAATGTATCGAATGTTTGCAATGTATTACGTCATTTGACGGAACGGCAGAAGCTCTAACTTTTTTTGGCTTGAGGCATGTGTAAACGATGACACCATATGGATTTAGATTAGATTAGACATATTGAAACGATGACGAATTTTTAGTAACTAAAAATACCTAAGTATTTTTAGTAAATTCGTCATCGTCAAGTATTTTTAGTAACTAAAAATACCTAAGTCAAAATTTAACACATAGGTATTAAAGGATTTTTAATGACAAGCTTATTACTAGAAGGTAAGTACAAAACATTTCAACACGGTTGTCGTGCAATAATCACCCATAATGATAAATTGTGGGACGTATGAGAGGAGTCCTTACAGGTCAAAGGTGTGAAGTACGAGTTGGTACCTAAACGTGCGATCAATTATCTCCGTATGTACAATTATGGTGTACCCAATTGGTCAGCCAAAAGTTGGTCGACATTTAAGATTTTTACAGTAAGTAACAGTAAAATATTGTACCTAGATATGTGAGGAAATACAAAAAATGTTTAGGTACGCGACCTTATAGTAATGGAAATAGGGTTGATACATATATTTAGCTTTTTGCGCGCATTATTATTGATCTTGAGTGTACCGATCGTAAATAAATCATACTCGTCAACATCGACCATATCGTAACGTACCTAAATAGTCGATCCCAATTAATCAACTCTGCACATGTATCTTCTTAGGTATTGGGGGCTATTGCGGCTGTCGTAATTTAAGTCCTTCTTCTCTTAACGGATCGAAATATGTTCCGCAATTATCGCGACTTAAGGTGCGTTCAAACCAAAAGAGCATTCGCTATTCTAGCCCCCGACTCTACGAAATTCGATCGTTACACAAAACGTGATTGGTTGATTTCGTGGAACGGGGGATAGAACAGCGAATGCTCTTTTGGTTTGAACGCACCTTTAATGGATTGAAATAATGTGTTCCGCAATTATCGACTTAAATTACGTGAGTAACCAGTTTCGCAAAATATTTAAATGTTAGTGATAACAGGCACGTTGACTATCAAGTCCAATCAACATATTGTTTCGAACTGTCAAAACGATCGCCACTATGAAGTTTTGTATGAAATACCTACACAAAAAGTGACGTCACATTTGTATCTTGTCAAATGACTTGCTTACTCCTTTAAGTTCCTTCCAATTTAACTATTAAATAGAAGTTCTGTAGAAAAAATATTGCAAAATACGTTTTAGTAATAATTTCTATGTGTATTATATTGTCCATCATATGAAATAATTTATTTTAACTAGTCATCATCCCTATTCTAAAATTGCTTTAGGTATACATAGATAGTTTATAGGAAGGCAACCACATACCACCTAACGGCCTTCATTTCACAATTATTAATATTATGGGACAATCTTAAATATCTACACAAATGGACTTAGTCCCACGATAAGCTCAATTAAGAGTCTGGCTTACTATAGTTTTATAGTCAAAGTCAAACTATTATTTATTGTAAGTAGGTAAGCTTATTAATAAGCATTTTCGAATCGTCTGACATTATGAAGAGAGAGAGAGAGAGAAAAAAAATCTACTACTATATACTTATATAAATATTATATAGAAAACAATTGGATCTTTTCCGTATAGTATCGCATTGTTTGCAAGAGAATCTGAGGTGTGATGCTTAGTATTTTCCTCGATGGTACTTTAAATAGCTACATACCTATTACCTGTTATTGTAAATAAACAATTAATCACTCATACGTATACATACCTATCTGAGACAAATCCGGGTGCAACGTACAATTACATATAAATGAATCCCGGGATTGCATGCCCTAGTTGCCTCCCTATCACACTTACGTACGAATTTACAAGTGCGAGAGAGGCAACATGTCAATCGTGGTTGCCGGTAGTCAATCAAGAAGCCCAATGAGACCGGCATGATAAACAAAACAATCGAGTAAATTTGGAGCATCTGTCCTTATCACTCCTATAAAGGTGTAATAAAGCTGAATTTTTGCGTCTCAACTTGCATGTGGAAATCTGTATCGTAACGGCTATCGGTTACTCAGTTGGACTCAGGACAATCTAGATTGAAATGTTATCTACTGGGAACTATAGGTATTATCACATTGGTACGGTACATTGTAGGTAAACAAACCAACATTACATAACTCACCTTGAACCGATTATCTCCCGCCGTCGACCCGGCATAATGTATTCCATAGAACACATAATAGCTCCCGTCAGTCGCAAGCGCACCTTGCACTTCTCCCTGCGTAGTGTTCACCACAACCTGCGCATAGGCACAGGAAAATAACAAAACGATTAAATAAAACATGGCGGCGTGCGCGCGACGCGGCGTTCGGCGGACGAATGGATAAAATGGCGCTTTTTCGATTCGTTGCGCTTGAGTTTATCAAGCGTCGAGACTGCGGCACTCAAACTTTGGATGAGGATTCGTTGACACTTTTTTCGATTACGAGTGTACAATCGACGTCAAAGATATCGTTACGGTTTAGGTGACAAAAATATATTTACACGCACTTACACTTTATCGCCTTGACATTAAGGTCGTGTAAATATATTTTTGGCACGTAAACCGTAATGATATCTTTCAAGTCGACTGTACAATTCGTCACTTGAAAGTAAAAAAATGTAAACATACCTGTAAACTTGCATTATTTCACGAACTTTCAGAACACATCCTTGGTTTTATCACATTAACTTAAAATCTTAAACCAGAAGTTCGAATGCTTCTTTGGCATGGCAAGATTGTTAATATTTAGGTGAATCAACTTTTTTCTGTCTATTATTGCCATGGTTTGGGGTCGACTGAGTCACGCTGATTTTGTACAAAATTAAGGTACCTAATTTATGCAAATAGTCCATGTTTGTAGATGGCCCATCAAGAAATGGGTTTACAAACACCAGAAAAATGCATGTTTGCATAGTTTAAGCATCATAATTATGCATAAAACCAGCGTGACTCAGGCGACCGTAACCATGGTAATAACAGACAGAAAAAAGTTGATTCACCCATTTATTTAAATACCTAACTGAACAGAGTATAATAAAATAAATTTAAAGTAAACCCAGCTTATTTAAGTGCCAGCTATAAATTATAAAGTTTGAGAATCTCAGTCCCACACAGGTATCAGATACGGCACCTATCAATGAGGTTATGTTGACTAAGAGCCGGTTCTTCAGGGAAAATGTAGTGAAATCACTGATAAGATTATTACGAAGCAATATTGATCACTATTATTAGTATCTTTCACTTGGTGCCTACACCTGTCACCTTGTTATGACTTTGCTGCGATAGACGGATGTCCACAGTGCCCAAAAATATCTGTGAATTCATTCTAACGCACTGACAATATACAATGTGCCCGCGAGGAAAGGGAAAAAAATTAACAGGGACTGACCAAAATGTCGTACGAAGTTGAAGTTTGCCGGATTCGGTCAATTTACGGAAAAATGTACCTAATTGTTTTTTTTTATCTTTTTTGACCGTTACGCAATGATGAACGCATTTTAAGTATCGATTTTGTTACTGTGTTGTCTTAGTCTTGTCACAATGAATTGACAGACAAATGGCCAACAAATCTTTATTTACACGTAAAAAAAGTCAAAGTGTATTTTTGGCGAAAGTTTTATTAATAAAATGCTTTTTATGTAGGTAGTCATTTACAATATTATAACAAAAATAAATAACAAAAAATATTTGTTTTTGCAGATTTGGCAAAAAAAAAAAATTTTCTTTAAGCGTCAGGAATATGCTGTTAAAAATAAATGTTTCCCTTTTCCTCACGGACACCTTGTAGACATATGTATAATTTTTGGCCACTACGATATACAAGATGGCGACTGTACAGTCATGGCATGGTACAAAAATATCTCAACACGCCCTTAGTGTAATAAAGATAGACGCGTGTTCACATATTTTTGAGCGCTTCGGACGCTATGATATATCTGATGGTGACTGTACCACGACTGTATAAGGGTCATAGAAGATGTTCGAAACAATAATCGTCTTTCCAAAAGTTTATTCATATATAGGTAGCTAAGCTAAGCCCCTGTTTTCTTTTATTTATGTATGGATTTTGAAGTGTTCATGCGGATTACAAGATCGAACGATCTAATTAAGTTTATCTTAACTTTATGATCCACTAATGATTATGATCTACATAGGTCTACGACATAACTATTTCATGGAAATGTAGTATAGATCAAACAAACAAGCATTAGATATATAGGCACTGGTCTCACCGCGAGCTACTGAGCTATGAACTATGGGGCTATAAACACGAACAAAAGATACGCACACCCGTGTAAATAAAAGAGTGGTGATAGCTGATAGCTGGGCGAGTATCGCAGTGTCTCTTTTTTTTTACACGGGATTGCGTATCTTTTGTTCGTGTTTATAGCCCATACTGACCCATATAGTTCATAGCTTAGTAGATCGCGTTGAGACCAGTGCCATAAGAGTGTACCACAGACCACAGGATGCTTAGCCAACTTGCCAGTCGCTAACGCTTCGTAGCGTATCGTAGTTTTCCCTCTCTGTCACTCTTTCATATTAGTGCGACAAAGACAGATAGCTGCCTTTCGTTTACGATTGACGAATAAGTGTTAGTGATTGGCAACTTAGCTAAGCACCCAGGTGCGACTCCACTGAGGCGGAGAGGAGCGGAGATGTGCAAAATTGACCAATTACATTTGTCAAAATCAAAATTCGAAACACTGTCATGCGGTCTCATTGGCCAATTTTGCACATCTCCGCTCCTCTCCGCCTCAGTGGAGCCGCACCCATATAATTGTCAATGATTTGACACAGATAAGAGTAATTAGAATAATGACTGAACGGATGTTATTTATTATTAATACTAAACTTGTCGTGTTTTAATACGCTACATAATAAGTGTAGGATTTCAAAGGCATGTGTGGCATTGAGATCGGACAAAATAAATGTGCGTCATTGTTTGCAATAATATGGCCATCCCCGATCTCTGGGCATTATTACATCAAGCTTACTACCGCGAATTTAGAAATTCGTTTATTTCGAAGATTTCTCTGTCACTCCAACGAAGGCATCATTAGAGCGACAAAGACAAATACTTGAAATTTCAAATTTCGAAATTCGCGGTAGGGCTTGCCTATTCTGTATCTGCCTCTCTCTCGCATTTGTAATTAGTACGTAAGTGTGACAGGATAGCAGCATGTCGATCGTGGTTCGCGGTACGCGCTCAGGCCTACTACCGCGAAAATCGAAATTCGTAAATTTCGAGGATTTTTCTCTGTTACTCAAACGAAGGCGTCATTAGAGTGAGAGAGACAAATACTCGAAATTTACGAATTTCGATTTCCGCGGTAGGGCTGCAGTTACGCTTACGTTCGTTGTTTTGAAATTTTACAAGTCACATGTTTACATTCATCTTGTTCCGTTTTGACGTTTTTAAGTATCAATTTCCTCTTTTATCAAAGAGATTCTGCTACTATCCTGTTTGTGGTGATAAAAGAGTATTTTGTAAAATAAGACGTAAGGTGGAAGTACCAGTGCGCAACATGTTAACAGAGAATATTTATTTGAATCTCGATATTTTGCTCATATATAAATCTAAATAAAGTATTGTCATTTATTTTATAGGGTGACAATATCAAAATTTCTTCAAAATTGCAAATTTTCTTAGTCAACTCTATTGTATGAGTATGTGTCAGGTGCTTTTGCTGGAAGTCCCAATAGATGCTATTTCAGTACAAGTTTCAATGTCACATATTGGGACATTGAAAATATTAACACTCAGTCCTGTAAATGTCAGCCTGTCTTAAGATGCAGTCAGACCAAACGAGCATTCGCTATTCTATCCCCCACTCTACGAAATCAACGAATAACGTTTTGTGTAACGATCGAATTTCGTAGAGTAAGGGGGTTAGAATAGCGAATGCTCGTTTAATCATCGCTTCAATGCCCTAATAGTTGATTTTATCTTATCGATGGAAAATCAAGCTATAATGACGAGTATTGGTACAGCGTCGGGTACTAGTACTTCCACCTTATCTGTTTGACAAGTGATAATTCAAAAATTTTCAGATATTTTATCACTTCTCAGCTAACGCCTCTTTGTAATCTCAAATAATAAGCAAGATGTTCAATAAAATAATTTTACCTGTCTCTTGACATGACTCATCTATCTCATTCAATATTGTGCAATAGAGATAAATACTCAATACAGATATTGACTGCCACTGGACCATTCATGATGAAGATCCTTTTAATGGATCGAAACTTGTCGAGCAATCAGCGACTTAAATTACGTGAGTAACCCGTTTCGGTATATATTTAAATACAATGAAAATTACTAATGTTTCCAGGATTAAAACCAATGAATCCAAAATTATTGTTAATTCTAGTGATCGTTGATTTGTCACCGATTTTGTATTAATCATGAAAACGCACAAACCACAGCACATGACGAACAACCGCTGTCGCATCAGCTAAAGCTGTAGCCTATTTCACCATAATTACAAGTAACAAGTGTGACAATTGTAAAATATCACTGTTACTGACGTCACAGGCCTCCGTAGGCTACGGCTACCGCTTAGTATTGGACGGTCCATGTACTTGTTTTCCACCAACATAAAATTACTAATAACGTTATTACATCGTTAATAAACCACTTTTTATTTTCCGAAACTCGTGACAATTGTCGCAAGGTTTAGTACAATTTTCATTAAATTTTCGACTTATGTCGGAATTTCGCTACAATAGTCGTGTTTCTTGTGACAATTGTAATTTTGCTTCGCAAAAAAGTAGTTACATCCCGCTGATTTATTAAAGTTCTTGCACATCATTTTATGTTAGTGGCAAACGAACACACAGCTCTTCCGATAGTAAGCGGTAACTGTAGCCTATAGACGTCCCCGATTGAAGAAACGCAAATTTACAATTGTAGGACTTATCAATGTGGTGAAATTGTGGCCTGGTCTGTAATAGCTTTGAAAATGTCAAAAAAAATTTCGTTATTTTTCGTTTTTTCGGGTTTTTACAGAAATAATCAGTCTCTGTCACTGTCACTCTTTCCATCTATTTCAGTTGATTTTTCCTCGATGACATCGCATTATCCTGGTATAAGTGAAAATTAGACCTAATTCACATTAAACAAATCATAATTATTAGCAGGATTAGCAAGCTGAAGTGGCAATGGGCAGGCCACATGGCACGCAGAGCAGATGGTCGACGGGGTCGAAAAGTGCTTGAGTGGAGACCACGGCTAGGCAAACGCAGCGTAGGATAGGACGTCCACCCACAAGATGGGTGCAGGTCGTATATAACCGGTACATGTGGAGGTCCAGAGGGGAGGCCTATGTTCAGCTGTAGACGTCTTAAGGCTGAGATAATGATGAAGAAATCATAATAAAAATAAAAATAAAAACAATCACAATGTTAATGTCCGATTACTGATACTTGTAAATATTTTGATACCTTCGGAAGCACTTAAGATAATCCCCCTAAATATTAAATCCATTGTAATTAACGAAATGGACGACCCTATTAAACAACAATTTCTTCCGAATCATAACACTAATGAGGTTGTGATGGTCTTTTAATTGCTTTGACGGCGGCATGCACAATTATGTGCTGTCTCATGATTTACCTGCTTTAACTTTGAGGAAGATAAGGATTTACTGCATAGATTAAAGATAATACGTTTTTCTCAAACATGCAATGAAATATTGTAGTTACGTGCCTAAAAAGTGGCCGGGAAGTACCTCGTTGCCGGCCTAGGCCGGCAAGTGCCTCTTTTTTAATTTTCATTTGACATAGGGTTGTGACCTGGCATCTTGGCTTTTAGCCAATAATTATCTGTAAGTAATATTAGTATTAAAAAAATGATTGGCAAATTTTTGCAGGTATAATTAGGTATTTAAATTATATAATTTAAGATAAATGTACAATAACTACTCAAAATAATATTTAAAAATCATTATTATACGGCGCGATCCGTCGGCCCCGATCACTGTATGCGATTAATTGGACCCAACCGACCGTGTCGTCTAATACCGCTTTTTGAAAGTAAAAATTTGCAACTTTCAAACAGGTCAATCTTAAAAAAAAAATGAGGTGTCGGCATGGATTTAGAATATGGATATGGATTTGACAACGTAATAATAATAGCAAGAACGAAAGAGATGGTCTTATGAAACTTTTTACTAGTGGAAGTGAAAAGGAACGATAATCGTCCGTCCTTATCACTGTGCCACTATTTTTTGTGTGTGTGTGTGTTAGATGCTAAGTCTAAGTGCCACACACACAAGTATCTTCTTAAAAAAAGTATGTAGTAAGTGACTATGTCTATCCCTCTTAGTGGCACACTATGTGCGGCCCCTCGGGTGTCGGTGTCGTATTTGACTTTTGTTGTGTTTCAAAAACTTAGTTCTGTAGTTGACTTATAATTTCTTAGAAAGAAGATACAGTTTTTTGTTTCATTTCATTGCATGTTTGAGAAAAGCATTGTACATACCTCGGCCATGAAGTGACGGGTTGCCGTCCGAATACTATCCGGCCTCGCTTCGCTCGGCCGTCTACATATATTCGGCCGGCAACCAGCCACTTCCCGGCCTCGGTAGTAATGTACTATTGTATTATGTTTTTTCGGGTACGTATATCTACAGACTCTTGGTGCGAAATCGTTCACTTTTTTTTCTATGTGACGAAGGTAGACAACAGGATGCTTAGCCAAGTTGCCAATCGCTAACGCTTAATCGTCAATCGTAAACAAAAGGCAGCTAACTGTCTTTGTCGCACTAATACGAAAGAGTGACATAGAGGGAAAACTACGATACGCTACCAAGCGCAAGCGATTGGCAACTTGGCTAAGCACCCTGAGCTCTCAGCCCACCTGATGGAAAGCAGGAACTGAGGCCCATGGACATAGTGACCAAAAAATCGCCTATGCGCTGCCTACCCGGAGGACTTAGGTGGATTGCCTCTATGCCAGTAATTACACCGGCTATCTTACCCCTAAACCGGAACACAGTACTAACTATTTAGGTTAACGGGTAAGACCGTGGTAGCTATCCGGGCGGCCTGCACGAGGTCCTGCCACCAGCAAAAAATATATTTGTATTATGTTTTTTGGGTACGTATTTCTACAGACCCCTGGGTGCTTAGACAAGTTGCCAATCGTTAACGCTTAATCGTCAAAAGTAAACGAAAAGCAGCTAACTGTCTTTGTCGCATTAATATGCAAGAGTGACAGAGAGGGAAACTACGATACGCTACCAAGCGCTAGCTACAGGGACCATCTCAAAAGATTGTAACTTTGTAATACAGTATTACAAGTTACAATTATTAAGAAACAGGAGGGTTACCATGACGTAGGTACTAATGCTACTCAGTTTAGAATGAGAGAATGGGACAAGTCTATACGAGTCATATATTTCTGTCCCTTTCCCTGAACCTAAACTGAATCGCAATAGTAGGTACGTCATGGTAACCCTCCAGGCCCCAGTTTGTAGATGATTTTAGTCTGAAACGAAGGTAAGAGTCATAAATATGCAATCTGGGGCCCGTTTCTCAAAAGCTTGTAACTTACGGAAACTGTAAACGGAAGTTGTAACTAATTAAGTAACAACTTCCGTTTTTCCATTTCCACATTAATAAGCTTTTGTAGCTACGAAGATACAAGCCCCAGGCTTTAAAAGCTGATACCAAAATGTTATTTTATTTATGAAGCATAATATGTTATATCGTAGCTGGTTTCTGAATTCACTGCATTTGTAATTTTCATAATTCTTATCTCTGATGCATAAGACGCGAATTCGCGTCCTGTGTATGCGTAAACGTGATGCCGAGGACGCGAATTAGCGTCCTTCAAGTGTGAAATAACCTAATGCCGCAGACACGAATTCGCGTCCTTCAAGTGTGATATATAACCTAATGCCGCGGACGCGAATTCGCGTCCGTTGAAATGTTAACGTGGTGCCGTGGACGCGAATTCGCGTCGTCGCGTATAAGGCGGCGGCACTGCGTGATGATTAAAAATATGAGGCGTCGGCAATGAATGGGTTAAGAGTTACTTACAGCGACAGAGGTTTCTGTACATTTTGACGTCCGGCCCCAATTTCACAACATTGACAAGTCCTACAATTGTAAATCTACGGTTTCTCCAATAGGGAGCGTCTATAGGCTACAGTTACCGCTTACCATCGGAAGGGCCGTGCGTTTGTTTGCCACCAACATAAAAATTAGTGCAGAAACTTTAATAAATCAGCAGTAAATAGCTACTTTTATGCGAAGCAAAATTACAATTGTCACAAAAATCACGACAATTGTAGCGAAATTCCGACATAAGCCGAACCTCATGTCAAGAATTAATGAAAATTGTACTAAGCCTTGCGACAATTGTCACGGGTTTCGGAAAATAAAAAGTAGTTTATTAACGATATAATAACGTTATTAGTAATAATTTTATGTTGGTGTCAAACAAGCACATGGACCGTCCGACAGTAAGCGGTAGCCGTAGCCTACGGAGGCCTGTGACATTAGTAACAGTGATATTTTACAATTGTCACAATTGTAATTATGGTGAAATAGGCCACTGCTCTGGTTAGAAAGTGAGATTTTCATTCAGCGCGGCAGGCAGGAAATCCCACCTACGGCCAAGAGTAACATAAAATAATACAAAGGTAGGTTTTAATTATTCATTACAAAGCGTGAACGAAACAGATTACATGAAAATAGCGTGGTAATGGTTCGCGTGATTCTGCAACGCCCAAGGTTGCATCGATCGCCTGTTGAGCCATGTTTCTGCTGACCACAGAAGTGGCTACAAGGGAAGGCAACAGGCGCTTTCAGTTGGAACATTCCATGAAAATATCTACTTTTTATAATTTAAAGACAAACGGGTCTTAATCGCGTAAACTTACGTTTAATTATAGCATGACGTTACACCCGTGGTCGCAGGCGGACTGGCTAGAGAATGTAACAACACCTTCGAGCTGCGCGGGTTTTTCGAACTACCCGCACTTGATTATTACGCACACACCACACTCACAACATCTAATGGCTTTAAAATGGATTTTTCACCACGCTTACATTTGTTGATCACAGGATTCCACGCGGACGAGATTCCTTGCCCCTCATTTCGATTAAAATTCCGATGTTTCTTAATTTCAATAGCTTCACGTACTTTTCGGCTACTCGTATGATGTAAACGCTCGGTTGAGAGGACTTTCGGGTTTCGGGTTATGTAGCTCAATCCAGTGGTTAGGTCCGGACTCCACCACTCGGTCTCGACCAGCCTACCAATGTTTATCAATTCTTCGATAGACGTGATCCAAATGTACAAACTGAATGAGAATAGTTCCAATATCTACGTCACGGGTACCTACTGACACGGCAGCTCTTATTGTGTAACTCTGAAGTACAGTGCATGGACCGAATAATTATGTTTTTCAGTGTATCTGGCAAGTCGCCAAGTGTTCAAACGTATTCAAGTATCTGGCGCTTCTTGGTCAAATCGTAGCCAAATGAGGCAGAAATTTCTATGTAATAATGTTTTCGTGTAAGTAAACTAGTAGGGTGTACTACTAATTTTAGATGGAGCATTTTTACTGCTAGTCACCAAGACAAGTTACCTGACCTATCACATGACTTGTCTACGTCTAACGGATTCGTTGAGGGGGTAAATTGGCGGGAACAGCCGGCGATACGAGGCGGTACGTAAAGGTGCATTCAGACCAAGCGAACATTAGCTATTCTAACCTCCCACTCTACGAAATTCCATCGTTACACAAAACGTGATTGGTTGATTTCGTAGAGCGAGGGATAAAACAGCGAATGCTCTTTTGGTCTGAATGCACCTTAACACAAGCAAAGGGCGAGATTAAAGCATTCGATTGAGAGCTACAAAAGGAGAAACATCTAACAATAAGAATACATAAAATGGTTATGCCTAAGTAGCAACTATTAATGTTTATTTAAGACCTCTGTGAACTTGGCACCCGACTTTGTGTTTTATTTAATTTTAATTATTATTCGGGAAGCCTTTCGTTTGTAGTTGATTGTAGTGAAACGGATTTTGTTTGTAGTTGGTTAGAAAAAAAGTTATGAAAGGGGGGTGAAACCTCAGCACCCGACTTCCAAAATTTTAACTTTTATTGATTGTATCGTATTCAGAATCGTTTGTAGTTGATTGTAGTTCCTTTCTTTTCGTTTGTAGTAGCCCAGAAAAGTCAAAAAAAAAATAAACAAAAAAATCATTCCTGAGCGCGTTGATGTCTTTTTTCAAAAACTCGTCTAAATCGTATAAAAACAGGAATAAATAGGCATTTCTAAGCACAATTTAACTCAAAATCATTAAATCTTGATTGTAGTGCCGTTTACTTCGTTTGTAGTAACAAACTACATTCAACAATAACGTGTTAAAGTTACTCAAAAAGGGGGTACAAAATCTCAGCACCCGACTTTCGAAATTGTAACTTTTAATGATTGCAACACGTTCAGAATTGTTTGTAGTTGATTGTAGTGAAACGGATTTTGTTTGTAGTCGGTTAGAAAAAAAAGTAACGAAATGGGGGTGAAACCTCAGCACCCGACTTTGGAAATTGCAAAGTTTAATGATTGCAACTCGTTCAGAATCGTTTGTAGTTGATTGTAGTGAAACGGATTTTGTTTGTAGTCGGTCAGAAAAAAAGTTACGAAAGGGGATTACCCCTTTCGTTACCCCGTAACCTTAGTATAGAATTTGCGAAATTTTATCTTTTAACGATTGGGTTCGTGTTGGGAATCGTTTGTAGTTGATTGTAGTTCTTTTATTTTCGTTTGTAGTTGAATGGAAAAAAAGTTACGAAGGGGGTGAAAAATCTCAACAAAAGATTTGCGAAATTTTATCTTTTAATGATTGAATCGTGTTCGGTTTCGTTTGTAATTGATTGTAGTTCTTTTATTTTCGTTTGTAGTTAAACGGAAAAAAAGTAACGAGGGGGGTGAAAAATCTCAGCACTAGATTTGCGAAATTTTATCTTTTAATGATTGAATCGTGTTCAGTTTCGTTTGTAGTTGATTGTAGTTCCTTTGTTTTCGTTTGTAGTTGAATGGAAAAAAAGTTACGAGGGGGGTGAAATATCTCAGCACAATATTTGCGAAATTTTATCTTTTAACGACTAAGTCGTGTTCGATATCGTTTGTAGTTGATTGTAGTTCTTTTATTTTCGTTTGTAGTTGAATGGAAAAAAAGTTACGAAGGGGGTGAAAAATCTCAACAAAAGATTTGCGAAATTTTATCTTTTAATGATTGAATCGTGTTCGGTTTCGTTTGTAGTTGATTGTAGTTCCTTTGTTTTCGTTTGTAGTTGAATGGAAAAAAAGTTACTAAGGGGGTGAAAAATCTGAGCACAGGATTTGCGAAATTTTTACTTTTAATGATGGAGTCGTACTCAAAATCGTTTGTAGTTGATTGTAGTTCTTTTATTTTCGTTTGTAGTTGAATGGAAAAAAAGTTACTAAGGGGGTCAAAAATCTGAGCACAGGCTTTGCGAAATAAATCGTTTGTAGTTGATTGTAGTTCTTTTATTTTCGTTTGCAGTTAAATGGAAAAAAAGTTACGTAGGGGGTGAAAAGTCTCAGCACATGATTTGCGAAATGTTTACTTTTATTGATGGAGTCGTACTCAAAATCGTTTGTAGTTGATTGTAGTTCCTTTGTTTTCGTTTGTAGTTGAATGGAAGGAAAGTTAGGAAGCGGGGTGGAAAACCTTGGTACAGGATTTGCGAAATTTTATCTTTTAACGATTGGGTCGTGTTCGAAATCGTTTTAGTTGATTGTAGTTCTTTTATTTTCGTTTGTAGTTAAATGGACAAAAAGTAACGAAGGGGGTGAAAAATCTCAGCACAAGATTTGCGAAATTTTATCTTTTAATGATTGAATCGTGTTCGGAATCGTTTGTAGTTCTTGTATTTTCGTTTGTAGTTGAATGGAAAAAAAGTTACTAAGGGGGTGAAAAATCTGATCACAGGATTTGCGAAATTTTTACTTTTAATGATGGAATCGTACTCAAAATCGTTTGTAGTTGTTTGAATCTTGTGCTGAGATTTTTCACCCCCTTCGTAACTTTTTTTCCATTCAACTACAAACGAAAATAAAAGAACAACAATCAACTACAAACGATTCTAAGTACGATTCCATCATTAAAAGTAAAAATTTCGCAAATCCGGTGATCAGATTTTTCACCCCACTTCGTTACTTGTTTTCCATTTAACTACAAACGAAAATAAAAGAACTACAATCAACTACAAACGATTTTGAGTACGATTCCATCATTAAAATAAAAAATTTCGCAAATCCTGTGATCAGATTTTTCACCCCACTTCGTAACTGTTTTTTCATTCAACTACAAACGAAAACAAAGGAACTACAATCAACTACAAACGAAACCGAACACGATTCAATCATTAAAAGATAAAACTTCGCAAATCTAGTGCTGAGATTTTTCACCCCCTCGTAACTTTTTTTCCATTTAACTACAAACGAAATGAAAAGAACTGCAATCAACTACAAACAAAACCGAACACGATTCAATCATTAAAAGATATAATTTCGCAAATATTGTGCTGAGATTTTTCACCCCCCTCGTAACTTTTTTTCCATTCAACTACAAACGAAAATAAAAGAACTACAATCAACTACACTACAACCCAATCACTACAATCTAAGTACGATTCCATCATTAAAAGTAAAAATTTCGCAAATCCTGTGATCAGATTTTTCACCCCACTTCTTAACTTTTTTTCCATTCAACTACAAACGAAAACAAAGGAACTACAATCAACTACAAACGAAACCGAACACGATTCAATCATTAAAAGATAAAATTTCGCAAATCTTGTGTTGAGATTTTTCACCCCCCTCGTAACTTTTTTTCCATTCAACTACAAACGAAAATAAAAGAACTACAATCAACTACAAACGATTCCGAACACGACCCAATCGTTAAAAGATAAAATTTCGCAAATTCTATACTAAGGTTACGGGGTAACGAAAGGGGTAACCCCCCTTCGTAACTTTTTTTCTGATCGACTACAAACAAAATCCGTTTCACTACAATCAACTACAAACGATTCTGAACGAGTTGCAATCATTAAACTTTACGATTTCCAAAGTCGGGTGCTGAGGTTTCACCCCCCTTTCGTTACTTTTTTTTCTAACCGACTACAAACAAAATCCGTTTCACTACAATCAACTACAAACGATTCTGAACGTGTTGCAATCATTAAAAGTTACAATTCCGAAAGTCGGGTGCTGAGATTTTTTACCCCCTTTTTGAAAACTTTATCATGTTATTGTTGAATGTAATTTGTTACTACAAACGAAGTAAACGGCACTACAATCAAGGTTTAATGATTTTGAGCTAAATTATGCTTAGAAATGTCTATTAATTCCTGCTTTTATACGATTTAAACGAGTTTTAGAAAAAAGACATCAACGCGCTCAGGAATTATTTTTTTTTGTTTATTTTTTTTTGACATTTCTGGGCTACTACAAACGAAAAGAAAGGAACTACAATCAACTACAAACGATTCTGAATACGATACAATCAATAAAAGTTAAAATTTTGAAAGTCGGGTGCTGAGGTTTCACCCCCTTTTCATAACTTTTTTTCTAAGCAACTACAAACAAAATCCGTTTCACTACAATCAACTACAAACGGAAGGCTTCCCGAATAATAATTTAAATTAAAAAAAACACAAAGTCGGGTGCCAAGTTCACAGAGGTTTATTTAAGGACTGTTAATCAACACTGCTGGTTGGTTACATATGTAAATTACAAAATATATCTGTAAATACTATTGGACAAGCTGGTTTTCAACCCTGACGTAAGGACACCAATAGAAGCTACATCTAATTGCACAATAATTGTTTTTGCGGGAATTTTTGAGCTCGCGTTATATGTCTATGTTTATACACAGTCGTGGGTTAGGAGTTTACCTAGTTTTATTCCATTTTTGCGACATGACGTGAACCGAAAAATATTTTTCAGCATTTTCGATTTCTGGCCTGTCGCCAAGTATTTCGTCGTATTCAAGTTGTCTGAAAACCTCGTTACTTAGGAGATGGAAAGATTTTGTCAATAATAGGTATGGTAGTAAATAAAATAATTGACACTATTGACAGACATGGGATGGGACATTCTTACATATATTAGGCCACATAGTCACACGGTGAGCTCCATTACGTAATCTGCCGCGTGGAGATAAGTAAAGGTGCATTCAGACCGAAAGAGCATTCGCTGTTCTATCCCCCGCTCTACGAAATCAACCAATGACGTTTTGTGTAACGATCAAATTTCGTGGAGTGGGAGGTTAGAATAGCGAATGTTCGCTTGGTCTGAATGCACCAGAATGGTTTCGCATTCACAGTTCGCTCTACATCCGATGTATTGGCATTGTCCAATTATTATACTTTAAAGATATTGCCTATACCGGCTATACCCGAGAAATTTGACCGGCGGTGTCTAGTAAGACCGGGTGCCTAAGTGGTTTAGGAATCAGTCTCGAAAGCTGACGTAGGTGGGTTCGAATCCCACCTCGGACGTTGGTGAACTAAGCTCTCTTCTTCGGTATATGGCGTCTAATTTTTACAATACGGTACCTACCTACAGTATCACTATCACTACATAGTATAAAATAAAGTCACTTTTTCTGTCCCTATGTCCCTTTGTACGCTTAAATCTTTAAAACTACGCAACGGATTTTGATGAGATTTTTTAAATAGGTAGGTAGAGTAATTCAAGAGGAAGGTTTTTATGTAGGTATAGTACTCGTGCGAAGTCGGGGCGGGTCGCTAGTTGTAAATAAAAAATAAATTTTTGTTAATATTTTAGTACCTACATAGATTTTAAGAAATTTCAATGTTAACAAATATTTAATATCTTGTTAAAATACATTTTGTAACAAACTAGATCTTAAAAGTAAACTTAACTAACTTAAAAAAATTATATAGACATAAAAAAAACATGGCAAAAATACACGTCAATATTTAATTAAAATAATATAGTAGTTTAAATTACGGCGTAAAAATACCTAGTAAGTGATACGAAAAGGTTTTATGCATCCCATCAAATTGGAACCAAGAGACCTCCTACTTTATTAAAATCCCCACTTTATTAGGGCCCCGAGCAATGTTGGGCCCATAGAGTATATTGAATAGTAGTGTATAGAGTTATCAGTCAAGGTTTTTGCTTGCAGCGCCATCTATTGATGATTCCCGGCAACTTTTCTCATATATATACATATTATATATATATATACACATATATATGTATAGGTATATATATAGCTTTGTAGATTGGTAACCTTTGAAATAAGGGACAAACAAAACCAGATCACATCAAGTGTGAACTTGCCACGCATTTCTCATTTGGAATCAGCTGAAGAAGTTCACACATTATGTGACCTAGTTCTGTTCGCCCGAACTAGGATCGAGAAACAATAAAACAAAAAAAATATGTCACTTTCAACTTTTATTTTTACACTAGCCTTATCCATAAAGTTTTTAGGTACTAACTTATTAAGCATCTGTATATTATTTGCTATCAGTTTGATTGAAGTTGAATTAAAAAAACAGTAGCCGCATTGCACAGTTTTCTAATGTCGGCGAACGGAGCTCGTGAGACATTTCCATCTTGAAACGGTTTTTGCGAATGGCTTCCAATTTGCATATATATGCGTTTTGAGTAACATTAAAATGCTCACGCATTTTACCACAATTAGGCAAACAACACATTTAACCGCATCGCACCATTTTTACAAAAATCCAATCCATGTACAGTACATACATGGAAAAGCACAATTATAGGAGTCCAGAACAAGCACAGTCGTTGTATGAAATCACTAAAATAATATCGTTTCGATGCACTTCCAGTTCAAGCATCGAAGACAACCAAAGCGAAAATTTAATTATGGCCGACCTTGCAAAAACATTCCGTTCATTCAATATATTTTTTAAATGCATCTAAAATATTTGTAGCTAAAGAATTCAAATTGGACAAAAGTAAAAATACAAGTATAGCTAAATTAATATTACATTTCTCTATGTATGAAACAAAAATATTTTGAGAGCCAAGTAATGAAAAAAAACTAATACTTTGTCATTTCTTTCGTTTTGTTAACTGCGCGTAACGGAAAAGAAAATAGTGGCTGTACAGATAACACAAGATCTTGAAATTGATATCAACGCCCTCTAACGTTAATTTCCGGAAGCATATCCGATGACGTCATGAGTACATCAAATTCACTACTTCAACTAAGTGAAAACACCGTGGTTGGGCCTTTGGCATATTTTATTAAATTTTACGCAAACTCGGATAAGACCACGACAATATTGGGTTGAGGGAAAGGGATCCTAAAAAAACAAAAACTGTTTCTGAAACATCATCAAACTTTGTCTAAGTATAGCCATATGGCACTGGTCTCACCGCGAGCTACTAAGCTATGAACTATGGGCTATAAACACGAACAAAAGATACACACTCCTGTGTAAATAAAAGAGACGGCGATATTTGCCCGGCGGTGATAGCTGATAGCTGGGTGAGTATCGCCGTGTCTCTTTTTTTACACGGGAGCGCGGATATTTTGTTCGTGTTTATAGCCGACAGTTCATAGCTTAGGCACTAGTCTCACCACGAGCTACTGAGCTATGAACAATTGGGCTATAAATACGAACAAAAGATGCACACACTCGTGTAAAAAAAAGAGACACAGTTATACTCGCCCAACGGTGATAGCTGATAGCTGGGCGAGTATCGCCGTGTTTCTTTTTTTACACGGGAGTGCGTATCTGTTGTTCGTGTTTATAGCCCATAGTTCAAAGCTTAGAAGCTCGCGGTGAAACCAGTGCCTATATTAGGAACCTAGTTTGTTTGCAAGCAACCTATCATGCTGGTATGGTGTCCCTGTGATTTCGAACGACATTGATTAAAACTATTAAAAGTAGGTAACTTACTATTATCATAAATGGGTTATAAAATAATACATGATGTTTACCTGCCTACATAAACTACTAAGTTTTAATTGGTTATACTTATAATATATACATAATTTGAATTTATCCAAGATATTGCGCGGACATCATGTACGAGTATACAGGATGCCTCACAACGAACGATGAAGGGAATGTACCTTAAATTTTGTACATATGGTATTTTGCTTAAGGAAGACTTTGTTATTTTTAAAGTTAGAATTCTACATCACATATAAATATTTAATAAATAAAATTGTTGCAATTTGAACAGACATTTGACGTTGTACCTTTCTTTAAAAATACTATATCACTTACGAAGACTTATTATGTTTTAGTTATTCTTTGTTACTTCGTTCGTCGTTCGCGGTAGGGCCACAGGACTATTTGAGTAAACATACCAGTTTACTCTACATTCCTATTTAACCCTTTTTACTAAATCCGTAGCGGTATAAGTAGACAAACTTTTAGCTAAGCGGTGTCAAGGAACATAATGGTTTGTGTTAACATGACTAACTTAGATCAGTTTTGAGCCGCAAGACTCACAAGAGCAAGCATCTCAACACTAAAGTACTGCCGTTATATTCCCAGAGTGTCGGGCAAACTAGTATATTATTTTGCTTAAATTTTACTAGGTACTCTTTGTAACAAAGTAGGTACCTACATAGTTAAATCTTTTATTTAAATTTGATTTATTTGATTCATTGATTAGAGACCAAGATACTTGAGGACCGAAGGACCGAAGGCAAGGTGCTGGTAAAACCAAGTGCCAATAGGATTTTTAGAACAGATGCCTTTTTTAGGCTCTAGTGCGAGAAGTGTGTCATTTTACGTCAGGTCCAAAACTACGGAGGGCCATCTGCACTAAAAAACGTCTTACAAGACACGTGCAAAAACGAAATTCGTAACTCGTGTCGATTTAAAACAGGGAGTGTTTTAGAACATCGCCACTTGTTACGAATTTCATGTTTTTCGCACTTGTGTCGTAATAAACTATTTTGTATTGGTGTGCTACTTCAAGGTGTGGTAATATTAGCTAGTGGGCATAGCTGAAAGAATAGGGTGCTTTCGAACGTTAAATAGTAAACATTAAATAGGAGACAATACTATTACATTTAACCAGGTAGAGGCCGAGCCACGCCAAATGCGTGTGAAGCATAGATTGACTTATATACTGTTGTGTCAACAGTACTTCCGAATCCCATTCTAATCGCGGTTTGAAAATGCGATTTCAAAACTATTTACAGATATAATTATAACCTTAAAATATGATTGATACCTACGCCAGTATGTCACCGCGAAATTCGCGCGACTTCCCGTCTTTTACCAAGCATGTTAAAGAGGGAATATCCTGTCTATGTCACCACGAAGTATACTGTCCTACGGTCGCTTTAAGGCCAAGTCAGACCAGATGCATGTACCTACAGCACGTACGAGTATACGCATGCGCGCGTGGGTGGCTAGCGCGTTTTACATACCGCTTACATACATACATACATCATCAGCCTATGATAGTCCACTGCTGGAGGTAGGCCTCTCCTATTAACTATGCGTATTAGACGCATTAGGAGCTAAATGCCCATAATCGCCACGCTGAGCAAGCGGATTGGCGATCGTAGTAGTGTGTCCACTATGATGATGCTGTTTCCCATCATCAATCTTTAATCAAATAATGATCAGGGACACTTCAATCCCTTAGTCGACTCTTACGACTCCCGCAGGATGAGTTGGGGTGGTGACAAATGTATTCTTACTGGCCTTAAGTACTGCCGTCACCATACGGCCAACGTACCGCTTGCGTGACGTGAATTATTAGCAGACATCGTACGATTTCCAGCATTTTTCATGCACTTGCAGTGTAGTTCAATTAAGGGATGTGAAATAAGTTATTCGAAAGGAGATAGCGAGTTAAAGTTTATCTTTGTTTTACAACGTGTTATGACACGTTACAGCTAAAAAATTACCCCTGGATTCCTTTAACTCGACTACATTTCACCAAAACCCTAGAAGTTAAGTTAAGTTAAGAGAATCCAATGGTCAGTTTAAGTTGAAACGAGTAATAACACGTTGTAAGACAATAACGAACCTGAACTCACTGTCTCCTTATAAATAACTTACACCATATCCCTTAATTGAACTACATTGCACCAAAAATGCTGGATATCGTACGATTTCTGATTATTAGCAAGCGGTGTGGCATCTAATATGACTTTAACCTACGAACAAATAAAACATGGAACCCGCACGCCATACTAAATTGCCTGTCAAAAACGGTCCTGAAATTTAGTTGACAAGTGTCACCCCCTCTTCAATGCATCACGGTAATGAATTTCAATAACAACCTATAAAAACTTAAACCGCCATTCAAAAATAGTTGTGATTGGACCATCAAAGTTTTGATTGGCTATATTCTATAAACATATGTCAAAGACGTTGCGCCGAAATATGCGCGGTGTTAAAAAAAGAGCTATGTCCTGCCCATCTTGGCACAATTGAACAACTGGTTTTGGGGGCATTTTTGAGCTGGCGTTAGACGTCCATGTTATATATGGTCGCAGGACTTTAACATAAAGGTGCGTTCAAATGAAAAGAGCATTCGCTATTCTAATCTAACCCACCACTCTACGAAATTCGATCGTTACACAAAACGTGATTGGTTGATTTCGTAGAACGGGGGATAGAACGCGAATGCTCTTTTCGTTTGAACGCACCTTAAGCTACAAGGTGCACGGCACGCACACGCGCACGTGCTGCACACGTATCCGGTATGGCTTGGCCTTAAATCATGTGCTAACTCTAATTTAGACTACGTACAGAATGTTGCGCTGTTAATTGTACAGGGTAGGTATATTAAGTACTTAATGCATATCAAACGGGCATGGGGTGGCAATTCTAAACGCGTCCCAACTTTGCACTTTGAGGGCATAGTATTACATACATTCCAATCGCCTAGCTAGCAGCAGACGTACCATAATGCCCGGTTCACATTATTCCAGTCTAGTGATCCAATGGATTAGACCGAATCCAGTCCCGTGCTGGACTGGAGCATATCGTTTATATCACTCTTTTAAGAGTAGCTGGATTGGAAACATTTTGGATCGGTATGTAACTGGAGTGGCTGTCTACATTATTCCAGTGCTGCTGGATTGGGTGAACTGGAATGAAAAGTTGACGGTCTTTCCAGTCACTGGACTGGAATGGACTGAAACACTTCCAGTGTAATATCTGACATTCAAACTTGTACTAAGATGCCATCCATTGGGACTGGCAGCAAAAGTACCTGACACTTACCCGTACAATGGAGTTGACTAAGAAAATTTGCATTTTTGAGAAATTTTGATATTGTCACCCTATAACATAAATACAATTTAACAAAACTTACAATCTCCTCTACCAAAGCACATCATAATACTCTATGTAGATTTATATATGAGCAAAATATCGTGATTTAAATCTCTGTTAACACGTTACGCATTGGTACTTCCACCCTACTATGACATTTCCGTATTGGCAAGCTGAAGTGGCAGTGGGTTTTTCATATTAGCTGTAGAACCGACAACCGTTGGGGTAAACGAGTTCTTGAGCGGAGACAGCGTCTCGGCAAGCGTAGTGTAGGACGCCCTCAGGCAAGGTGGAGCGACGATTTGCGCGGGATGGCTGGCAGGAGCTGGATGCGAGCGGCCGAAGATCGAGAACGGTGGCGTGAAGTTGGGGAGGCCTATTATCCAGCAGTGGACTGCGCTATCACGCTGGGCTGATGATGATGATGACATTTCTGACGCTACAACGCGCACGTCATGTACACGCACGCGTGCGCTGTGTAGCTTGGCCTTAAGTAAGCCTACTGCGATGTTTGAACTTCGCGATGGGATTTCAGAGACTAACCCCCTTATTCATAAACGTTAGTTAACTGAACAAGCCGCTAATAATTGTTTGTCTCTTTAGCTCTTATCGACACATTGTTAAGACCAAAAGGGACAAACAATTATAAGCGGCTTGTTATGTTGGGTCAAAATTATTTTCGTTGTCTTATTTTGTGTCCCTAAAAAACGTGACGCAGTGGTGACTTTTGTGTGAGATGATATTTTGTTTTCAATTTTTGATGTATGGATTAAAACCTAGCGTGAAAAATAAATACAAGTGCACCGGATTTTTTTTTTATATACTGAATCGAAACAGCAACTAAAAGCGTGAGGGAGTGGTATGAAACAAGACAACGAAAAGAATTTTAACCCAGTTAACAAACGTTTTTAGTACAGATGGTGCCTTTTCTAGGCTCTAGTGCGAGAAGTGTGCCATTTTACGTCAGGTCCAAAACTTCGGAGGGCCATCTGCACTAAAAAACGTCGTACGAGACACGTGCAAAAACGAAATTCGTAACTCGTGTCGATTTAACACACTCCCTATCGTTCGTATTTTAAAACATCGCCACTCGTTTCGAATTTCATGTTTTTCGCATTTGTGTCGTAATGTACTATTATGAATAAGGGAGTAACACGTCTCATCCGGATTCGCCCGAGCTATAGGAATACAGATCCCGTATTAGCATAGCTTTGGCTACCGCTCGGCCGGCACTTAGTGCCAACTTCGCCTGCCGCGAATGAAAGTATTAAATAAGTTTCCTTTCAAATTTATAAAGCAGTTAAAGTAATGCACTATAATTTTTATCTATAGGATGTAAATTGTATAGTTTATACGATATAATAAGTTCATTTATCATCATCAGCTTATGATAGTCCACTTCTGGACGTATAGGCCTCTCCTTTTAACTATGCGTATGGACGCATTAGGAGGTAAATGCCCATAATCGCCACGCTGGGCAAGCGGATTGGCAATCGCAGTAATGGGTCCACTATGATGACTCTGCTGCCCATCATCAATCTTTTATCAAATAATGGTCAGTGACACTTCAATCCCTTCGTCGACTCTTACGACACCCGCAGGAGGAGTTGGGGTGGCGACAAATGTATTCTTATTGCCGTCACCACATGGCCACTTGTTAACTTAACAAGCCGCTAATAATTTGCTTGACCCTTTTGCTCTTATGGACACATTGTTAAGACCGAAAGGGACAGACAATTTTAGCGGCTTGTTAAAGTTAACAAACGTTTATGAATAAGGGGGTAACACGTCTCACCCGGATTCGCCCAAGCTATAGGAATACAGATCCCGTATTAGCATAGCTTTGGCTACCGCTCGGCCGGCACTTAGTGCCAACTTCGCCTGCCGCGAATGAAAGTATTAAATAAGTTTCCTTTCAAATTTATAAAGCAGTTAAAGTAATGTACTACCATTTTTATCTACAGGATGTAAATTTTATTAGCCTAGTTGGTAGTGACCCTGCCTACGAAGCTGGAGGTTCCGAGTTCGAATCCCGGCGAGGGCATTATTTGTGTATTTATGTATCACAAATATTTGTTCCTTGGTCATGGCTGTCTATGTATTTAAGTATCTATAATATATCGTCGCCTGGTAGCCACATTATAAGCCTTAATTGAGCTTACCGTGGGACTAGGTTGATTTAAATAAATAAATATAAATAAATAAATATCTTGGGACATCTTACACAAATCAACCTAGTCCCACGGTAAGCTCAATTAAGGCTTGTGATGTGGGTACCAGGCGACGATATATATAATAGATAGATACATATAGATACTTGAATACATAGACAGCCATGACCAAGGAACAAACATTTGTGATAAATAAATACACAAAGAATGCCCTCGCCAGGATTCGAACCCGGAACCTCCAGCTTCGTAGGCAGGGTCACTACCAACTAGGCTACGGAGGCTGTTTGTGTAAGATGTCCCAATTTATTTTATTTATTTTATTTTATTTAGTCAAAATTTTTTTCGTTGTCTTGTTTCATACCACTCTGTCACGCTTTTAGTTGCTGTTTCGACTCAGTATATAAAATAGTCCGATGCACTTGTATTTATTTTTCACGCTAGATTTTAATCCATACATTAGAAATTGCAAACATAACATCATCTCATACAAAAATTACCACTGTGTCACGTTTGTTAGGGACACAAAATAAGACAACAAAAAGAATTTTGACCCATGTACGAGGTTAGCATAGGAAAAATTAAGTTAATTTTGTATTTTCATTAAAATTTGATACAATAAAAATGTTGTCAATATAAATTTAATCAACGTAATGCAACTTACGAGTTAAAAGTTACAAGGTTGATAGTAAATAAAAACACGAATGTCAAAACTGTCATAACAATGTTGACATACCAACAGCATTGCTGGGTGCTTAGACAAGTTGCCAATCGCTAACGCTTAATCGTCAATCGTAAACAAAAGGCAGCTAACTGTCTTTGTCGCACTAATACGAAAGAGTGACAAAGAAGGAAAACTACGATACGCTACTAAGCGTTAGCGATTGGCAACTTGGTTAGGCATCCTGGTCAGAAAATCTTCATAAATTATTTGTTGGATCATATAGGTAATTAAGTAAATGTAACTCTAAAAACCTGTTAGTACTGAAAATCGCAGTTAAGTCCGCATCCAAACAAAACGGCTAATTTCAATACACAAAAAGTCTTTTCAAAAGAGTTTATGTATTTCCAGTTTGACAATAGAGAATATTTTCTTTTATGAAAACATAGAAAAAATAACCCTTTTTTATTTATCTTACCTTTATTGAACAAAATAAAACTAGACGTACAAAAGGCGGACTTAATGCCATAAAGCATTCTCTACCAGTCAACCTTTAGGCAAAGCAGAGAGATTGTGGGCGGTGCAACTACTTAAAATAATACAAACTTGCTAAAAAGAAGCACTTATGCATGAATTAACATTTATATATTCCATATACACTCCATATAATTCCTCCATGCACTGTATATTACATGCATACATAAAATGCACCCTTAATACACCCTTCTTGATAGAAATAAGCCCTTTTATAAAGACACTCCTCAAATGCATGCTGATTAATTTGCCTTTATTTTACACACTGTATACTATAGATAGCTTTATTATGTACTTACTCGCTATCTTCAACCGCATCATTAAACAAGGTCGCACTGAAGTACTGCAGCCCTACCATGAGCTATCCCTACGTTATTAACGCGCGTTTACTTTCTATCCAGAAGGCCGAGTGTAGGTCATCATCATTTTTAGCCAAAAAACGTCCACTGCTGGACTCCCACAATGATCCTTTCATATGGGAGGTAAATGCCATAATCGCCACGCTACGAACAAATAAAACATGGAAGCCGCACGCCATATTAAATTGCCTTTCAAAAACGGTCCTGAATTTTAATTGACAAGTGTCACTCACTCTTCCATGCATCACGGTAATTAATTTCAATATCAACCTATAAAACTTAAACCGTCATTTAAAAATAGTTGTGATTGGTCCATCAAAGTTTTGATTGGCTATATTCTACAAACGTTTGTCAAAGATGTTGCGCCGAAATATGCGCGGTGTTAAGAAAAGCGCGATGTCCTGCCCATCTTGGCACAATTGAACAATTGTTTTTGGGGGCATTTTTGAGCTGGCGTTAGACGTCCATGTTATTTATGGTCGCAGTCGCCTCGCTTGGCATGCGGTTTGGCGATCGCAGTAGATTTAAATAAGATATCGATAGACACTGCAGCCTCTGTCGGTTTATCCCTTTGTCGCCTCTTACGACACCCATGGGAAGAAATGGGGTGGTACTATTCTATGCCGGTACCACGCGGCCGCGAGTGTAGGTAATAACTTATAAACAACGTCTCGATCGCGTTTACGTTTTTATAAGTTACTAGGGACTCGACCGGCTGCGCACGGGTACTATACCTACATAAAAACCTTCCTCTTGAATTACTCTACCTATTAAAAAAAATCTCATCAAAATCCGTTGCGTAGTTTTAGAGATTTAAGCGTACAAAAGGACATAAGGACAGAAAAAGTGACTTTATTTTATACTGTGTAGTGATTACCTACATTCGGCCTTCAGTTGGCTTACCACGAACTCCGAAATTCGCAAACGGGGATTTGTCTCAGCCACACCAACGAAGGCGTCATTTGAGTGATGACAGAGATAAATTCCCGAAATATGTAAACTTTTGAGTTCGCGGTACACTGAAAAAAATATTTACCAAAGTGACTTAGGTTAGCTATATTACGAGGGCACTTTGATATATGTTACGAATCCTTGCTATCAAATTTACAAAACTAAAAAGGTTGAAGTCGATACCAGAGTTCTGGTTAAATCAATAAAGCACATTGTACATTATACCAAACAACTGGTGAAATCAACAAAATCCTGGTGTAATCAACCAAATTAAATTAGTAGAATGCCAACATAAAAAGTTTGGTAAAATAAAAACAATGTGATAGAATCCAATTAAC
>JALPQI010008230.1:0-52049 GCA_025490895.1 Thaumatotibia leucotreta
GTACGAGAATGCTGTTCTCAGAATAAGTATTTACTATGGGGACAGGTTAATCGAAAAGCGATTGCCGTATTTACTCAACTGCTTGGCTGCAGCTCTCGAAACGATAGAAGGAGAAATAAGTTTAAAAGTGCTCTGTTGAAATACTATTTGACACAATATTTGAAGCTTTTGTTATTTTATATTATATTTGTTATAAGGAACTGTAGACTCACAAATTCCAAAGTCAAACTGTGCAATGTTTTGTGGGAATGTAATATCTTTAATTATTACTAATGTTTTTTTGGAATAAATAAATACCTAAAATAAATGAAAAGCGTGAAGACGAAACCTTTTCACGTCCTGGCTTGAGTCCCATCTGAGGGCATATGATGGTTCGAAGTGTATCGTTTGTCAGGACATGTGTCTCTTTCGCTCTTTCATACTAGTTAGAACGTAACAGAAATTATGACAAATGATAAATAAGCCTACAGGTGGTTTACGATAGTTTGCGGTAGTGTTTTACCATTTATCGTGCTACGAGTCACTTTTGAATTACATACTTGTTAAAATGTGAGGGCAATAACGAGTTAATGACACATAATAAAATACGAGACCATCATACATAAGCTTTCAGTAGATATCCTTAGAAACTTTATTGTACCTATCCCACTCATACCGGCACATTGTTGCGAGCGACAATAATATTACGACATACCTCAGTGCCTTAAGACGAAAGTCTACAATCAATGTGTGTTACCAGTAATGACTTACGGCGCCGAAACGTGGTCCTTCACCATCGGCCTCATCTCTAAAGAGTCAGCTCAGAGTCGCTCAACGAGCTATGGAAAGGGCTAGGCTCGGAGTTTTTCTGCGTGATCGAATCAGAAATGAGGAGGTCCGTAGGCGAACTAAAGTTACTGACATAGCCCTCCGGATTAGCAAGCTGAAGTGGCAATGGGCAGGCCACATTGCACGCAGAGAAGAGGGTCAATGGGGTGGAAAACTGCTCGAGTGGAGACCCACGAACCCACGGCTCGGCAAACGCAGCGTAGGACGTCCACCCACAAGATGGACAGACGACCTTATGAAGGTCGCTGGGACACGCAGGATGCAGGTCGCATCTAACCGGTACATGTGGAGGTCTAGAAGTGAGGCCTATGTTCAGCAGTGGACGTCTTATGGCTGAGATGATGATGATGATAATGCTAATATTACACGGTTAGATAAAGTTGTTTTAAACGCAATCACTAGTCTCGCATTTTATAAAAGTTTGAATTTATCTACATACTTATTTTAACAAAAAATTAGCCGTTATCATATTTTCCGTAGCAGAAGATATAATGCGTAGAAGCTAGTATAGGTTTTATGACTTAAAGCAGGGAAATCCAAGCAATAAATTATATCCTCTTCATATTTACTTTTCCAGGAAAGTGAAAATTCACAGCGAGATTATTTTTTCCAGGAGCTAGTTAGCTGAGAGCATTTCTAGGTGAGAGAGGATGATTTATGTTGATGGCTTCTTCTCATTCATTACTTAAACGTGACAAAGTAAGCATTTAAAGAACGCGGCGACATCTGTTACTCTCTTAATTTCAATAAAACAAATTGCCAAGAAATACCAAAATTTCTTAAATCAACAATTTATTTCAGTTCGAACGAACATTTTATTCAACATTAATTATAATTCTCACCTCCAGTTTAAAGATTTTTAGTTAGGATAGAGACATTTACATCTCTTTAACTCATTTTTTTATCATTATAATTATTTTCAAAACTACAATTTATATCAAAAAACGCTACAAAAAAATACTAAATGACAAATTTGTTCAGATATTTGCCTTGACTCAGTATTGCACCGAACTACAAACCGTCAGTCACTAACAACAAGAATAAACCTGATTTAAATAGATGATAACTATATTAATGGGCATGAAATTCCTTACCTACTTTAAATGAGTTACTGAATTCGGGAGTAATAAGATAAAATTACATAACTGGAAAAATAAATTAAGTGCAATTTTACAGTTCTCGGAATAAAATTAAAAAAAAATGTATAAGAATTATTTGTAAGACAGTTTTGTAACTAGTATAGTGCGTTTACCTTGTTGTATGTATATTTCAATGTCATCAATTTATTATATTTTACTGACGTACTAGTATTGACTGAGTTATGCACCTAACTGTATACAGTGTGTGTCCATGACCCGGGCTTTTACGAAAATGGGTAATAATATGCATTAGTAGCAATCTTTTTCAAGTATTAACATTTGGCAAATAATTAAAATGACCGTACAATTAATTTTATTTCCTCCGAACGATCAATGTAACGCGTGTACTGCTTAGTTGTCAAATGTTGTGAGTGGCTGCGATCTGTCATTGTCAAGTGCCAATTAAAGATTCATTTTGAAGTACATTGCTTCCCAATTAACTTTTCTTAGAAAGTTAATTACTTTTAAAATTTGCATTTTGAATCGAATAATGTTCACGGTTTGGCTAGAAATCTGCATCGCATTCGTCGGTTTCGATAAAAGCCAGTATCAGAGACACACACTGTATAAATGAAAAGTCACTTCTTTTATTTTCTATTTTCGCTTTAACTGGCTACTAAATTTACATGTATATTGTTTACTATTTTAACTAATTATTTCTCAACATTTGATAAACTACTGCAAACCCTGAAGATAACAAATTGCTGTTTAATTATCTCCAATAATGGGCACTCAAATCTAATTGAACAATCAGAGCTATTTAGAGCTTAATTGATAATTTGACTGCGCGTTGATAATTCATTATTATTTTAAGTTTGTTAGTACACAATAACAAGTAGGCTTAAAATATAACCAATAAATAAGTAATTTGCAAATAGCATAGCTCCATACTCCGTACTTACGGACGTGCAGGTTTTTAAATTTATTATTACATTTTTTATGAACCCATTCTGTCCCACAGCAGGGCAAATCCATAATACTCGTATGATATGAAGGAGCAGGTAAAATAGTATGCGCACATTGAGATATTGGTCTCGACAGGCTCCGTAGACGCACGTAGGCTATCCGTGGCGCCATTATGCTGATTCCAGTCGCAATATCAAGGACACGTTCCGCAAAACGTGTTGCGTTTCACAAGCACACCTTCTTGTTCCAACAAGATTTAGATCTCTATCGCTTTCGAAGACTGGCACGTAACTTGAACAAGTTTTACAGCCTGCTCACATCAAACGAATTTACGGCAAACAAATTTAGAGGAAATTCAGATAGATATACTTATGTATAAAATTACATAAAATCAAATCAAATCAAATCAAAACAAAACATAAAAGTACAAAACGGCATAAGAGGCATACGAATTTGACAAACATTAACACGAAACTGCTAAATGACACCACGCCACACACCGCATACATTCGTTTGTCTCCGAACCACGGCTGATCATAAGTAGTGACGTATTCACACATTACGACTTCTTTCATACCTACCGACAAACTTTGCTCAAATTGCTTGTTATTTTGTACCTACCTTTGGATTTATTTTTATTTTGGACTTCGTTTATAGGCCCAAAGATCGGCTCTATTTTTAAGAAAAGTCAGTAGTTCTGTTTTACTTTTATGTAGAAATAAAATAACATTACTTGTCAAAAATTTAGGATATGCACAATTTAATAACATGAAAATTATAACCAGTACCGGCAAAAACTGGTTTTCAACTTTGAGGCTCTTGTTGTTGTTGAATGTAACTATTTACGAACATCATTAAATTGCCCCGCGATACCAAAATACGAAAAATATTTTTTTTTTCATACTTCAATACATGTACTATAATTTTTCTTCAGGATTTTCAGAAACGTGGGCCTAAAACATGACATCTTCAATAATATATCTTTCTCAGATAGTCATTCGGGAAGTACAGCCGAAAAAGCCTCAAAGTTGAAAAGCAGTTTTTGGAGATATTATAATGTTCATGTAATTAAATTACGCGGATGACGCGAATCCTAAAATTATGATGAATAATCTTATTTTGTTTATGCATAAAAGTAAAATTGAAAATATCCATGCTTATCTGAGTTTTCTTAAAAAAAAACCTTAAAAATAAGCCCGATTTTCGGGTCTCTAAATGGAGTCCAAAATAAAAAAATATCCAATAATGGTCGTAATTTTTTTTTCTCTAGCCACAGAGTATTTTAAGATTCGTAAAGATTATTTTATGAATATCCGAGAATAAAAAACTCGATCCACCATACTACCTACCTACTTTCCTTACAGATTGCAACATCTAATGAGATCCTAACGTCTTCTTAATAATTGTGAATATTTAGTGAGCACGCAGCAAAATGAAGCCATTGTCACATCGTTTCATAACTCTAACGCAACTCTGTCGCAATGGAACAGTCGACGAAGAGAAGCCAACGAAAGAAAAACAAAGAGAGCACGATGGAATGAACATGGCCTGAGTGAAAGATTAAGCGATCGTTATATCTAACCATCGTGTCGTGGGGGCCTAGACAACGCGGCAAACGTATTTACATCAATAGGTACTCCGATAAATCTTCCTGGAACATCATGGATTTCTAAATATTGAGGTTGGTGGTCTCCTCATATCTTACGATGTAAAAAAAATTACCAAGGAACAGATGCATGTTTTCTCATACTGTTTATAATTCGGTATCTTGCTGTGTATCTAAGCACAGTTAGTTAAAATGGCAATGAAGCAGTAAAAGTTTAAGCATCAATGGGTGGAATAATAGTCAGGCAACTGAAGCCTTACTACATAATCAATTAATCATATAAAACACCGGCCAAGAGCATGTCGGGCCATGCTCAGTCTAGAGTTCCGTAGTTATTCAAAAACAGCTGGGCAGATTATAATCGAAATAGTTTTATTGTAAAATATTTTATGGACCTAATATTCATGATTTTTTTCGGATCCACGGATCAAAAGTTTGAGGGGAGTGGGCACAATTTTAGAGCAATTATCTCTGAAAATTTTGAATTAAAGCAAAAACTTCTTTTTGGGACCCCTATTTTTTTAAGATCTATTCTACGATAGAATTTCAGTAAAATTAAAAAAATATCCCTAACTTCACATGTAGGAGAGGTAACCGAATTTTTTTTTTAATTATTCTACCTAGTGGTAGAATAATCCACTTAATCGACGTGATCAATATGTATACCTATACAAAATTGCGAATTTCTAGTACAACTGTCTCTAAGCTATGCTGTGTAGACAGACAGACGGACAGACGAACATGGCGAAACTATAAGAGCTCCTTTTTTACTGCGGAACTGTAGAAATTAGTCAGACATTACAGAGTAGATATGCAATTTTACCCTATCGACCATTTGAACACTGTCATACTGAAACTATTCTGGGTACAAGACAAAGGTCGATTGATTATATTTAGTTTGACCTTGTCTCGGATGGCGGTGTCAGCATGATTTAATAACTTATGTTCCAGGCAGTAGGTATACTAAATATAAGCTGACCTATTCGAGATCGTGACAGTTTTCGACACGTTGTATTTACGTGTATTTCGGGAGTTCAGATTATGTAACTGGCAACTGTTGCCTACGAACATAAAAGCTTCAAACAAATAGCTAAAGTCCACCAGTTTCGTTACGTGTACAGTGGCGTTCAGAATTACATGGACGATTTATGAAGGAATTCCTTCTTAAACTGTCCATGCAATTTTGAATCCGACCGTATCAAGACAAAGAGATCACGTCATCAGATAAGCGACCCACAAATTTCGTAGTATAGTCGACCCGTCGAGCTGTTGGACGTCCGACGTTTCTTTTTCCTTGAAGTGGTCACCAGTCCGTTAGAATTTTGGGCCACCCGCCATCACGTTGTCTAGCAATGTGTCTCGCCCAGCTGAGGTTGAATACCGTATCCGGCGTATCCCCGACATCACGTACGCGGGGCGACGTCGAATCTCGGTGTTCCTAACTCGATCTTTTAGCTTTATGTCGAGCATGGCACGCTTCATGGCTCTCTGCGCAATCAGAATTTTATGCACAGCCTCAATTGTAAACGTCCATGTCTCAGCACCTTAGGTCATGCATGATCGAATGCCACCAGCATCCTCGGTAAAATGCCAAAAGGGCAAATCTTAGATATAGGTTAGGTTAGTTAGATTTGAAAATAAAGACCCATAAAACTATATTAACTAGTTAACATTGAACATAATATTTTTCGGGCATTTCTAATCAATATAGTACTACAAATCTTTGCTCTTTGGCAAATCTTTAGCCTACCGGGACCTAACCTAACCTACCAACCAGACCAGTCAACCCTCAAACATATTTCGAAATTGTCATTAAAATATAAGGAGCTTCAAATTTTGCTCATAAAACACTTGAACGAATAATTTCACAGAAACAAGAAGACATTTTTCCAATTTTTTTAGGAAAAGAACGTTGAAAAACAAATCAGTCGACGTTGAAACCTACTCCACTTTTTGAAGTCGGTCACTAATAGCGAGGGAAGTCGGGAAGCGTCGGGTGATGCATATCGCTCCAGCAGTTGATGATCGATTGCCGCCCGAGCGCCGCGATCACAGTCATTTCCGCTTACTAATATGTATAATTAATTGAGAAATGCTGTAGGTACATACGAGTATTCTATATCTGTCGGCAAAGTGAATGTTTCATATGAGTTAGACGTACTAGTTACTTTAAGTTGTGCAGGTAATAAACTAATTGTGATATAATTAGTCAATTAATCTAATATTTCATACTATTTATATTTATTAATCAAACCAAAACTTTATAAAATCGAAACATAGGTCACACAATAAATTAATTAATTACTAACATACAAAGTTAATCTAATTAGCCTAGTTATCAAACCCTTCTACGTTTGAGTAAGAAGATGGTGTTGGCAAGTAGCTCATGCATTTGGGATACAATATCTACAGTAAACAAGCACCAGATTGTGAATAAATTAAATTTCGTTTGCTAAATACGTCTGATGTGTGCGGTGTGGATCTAATGTAAGTATCAGCTGTCGTGATTGGAAAATTTGTTTGTAAATTTAGTTAATTAAAAGAAACCAGTGTCAATTACGAAATTGACATCAGCAGCATAAAAACCGAAGTGAATATGCAGTATATATGAATTCATGAATCATGACTGATCTTACGAATGCGCGTGTGGTGATACAATACTTAATACTTATGCTTGAGTTATATTACGCTATAGTTAATAAATGTCTATTTATAGGAAGTCATTTTGCTTTATTTGAGTATCAGCTACGTATTCTGATCAAACAACTAAACTCGTAAGAATAATAATATGGAAGAACAAAACAGAGTAGGTATAATTAATAAACACCTAAACCATTGTCAAAAGTTCCCTGATTTGAGATAAGTAATGTATTTTCGGATGCGTAACACAAAACATCGGGAAGAAGATTAATAAAAGGTTACGTTAGACCAACCCACGTAGAGTAGATTTACGAGGATCTTTAGCCCGCCCCCTCCCCTACAGCCGGTCCCGTCGTCGAGCCCACGAGTTTGCCACGCGGTACACAACTCATCAATTTTACCAGGACACGACACTCGGAATCCTGTTAATTAAACTATGCCGCCAAATTAAACCAGTAGGTACCTACTATCGGCGTAGACAACATAGCGTAATACGGTGCCGAGCAAAACGCCGCTCGCTCCGCGTCGGGGGCAGAAATGGTAGCTCAATTACTTTGTTACGCATTTATTTACACAAACATCTACAAATGCTTACATGCATACATGCCCCACCGTATCTTTACCTACCGTGTAACGCAAGGTGGATTTGTTAATTAGGTTATAAAGACCGTATTGTTATTTATAAATACAAGTTCAACCTGGTCTAACTCTTGAAATATGTATTATTTTGCGTTTCTATGTTCTGAGTGTATGGCGTGTAGGTATTTTTGAGAGTTATGTGATATATGGCTACTTTCCAAATTATTTATTTTAGGGTCTTTATGATGCTTTCAATATTGCTTATCAAACGTATTTCGGACAAACCTATTCAGCTGAATGTAAGACTATTCCAGCGACTGCATGTTACTATTTTTAGAAAAAATAAGGCAAGATGCTGCCCGAGTATATTATCTAAACGGTGTCTTTATGATTCCCCAATCAAGCATACTTACGCAAATTAAATGTGGTGGATTTAATGTTTTACTTAAAATGGGATTTTTACACAACGATTTAGATGACCTTCACTTTCTTATGCGTATGGGAACAGTAAAACAGCTATAAGAATCAGCCACAGATAAAAGCCTTAATGTAACACCATGGGCTTGATCCATCGTTGGAACAGGTGGATATAAATGCTCCATGATTGTTATATTGGATGTCAAAGTCAGAATACACGTAAGCTACATACCATATTCTCTTTAAAGTATCTTTCCACAAATTCAGGACATTTTTTTTGTGAAATTTAAGTGCTATGAAAATACCTAAATGTTTGACATTACGAAGCACGTGAAAGCTTGTCTTTCATAGTACGATTTTTTTGTGTGTGATGTCGTCCTTTTCGCAAACCGTAAATTATTTTTCAGTATTTGTCCGAAATATTTTTTATTACTCGGGAGGATTGGGTTAGTTGTGTCTAATCCAGATGTTTCACGTCGAGTTTCTAGGATGAAATGTGTACCTTATTAAAACAGTAATTAGACACATGTATGTTTTTTATGTAAAAATGTAATATAAAAAAATACGGCCTAGTAAAGTTGTATTTATAAAAAACGATACAGTCCTTATACACATACAAGTAGATTATAAGGGTAGGTATATGTGTATATCTCGTAGCATTTTAATGGCAGCATAGTGAAATGGAATAAATTGATACTTATGTTGAAATACTTATTACAGGTAGGCACTAGCGTTCGGGAATTTATACGGGATTAAAAATAAAAGGGAAGAGGATTAATCACTATTTCTGTATGTACCGAAAAGCTGAGCTTTTGTATGGGAATCAATTTACACATATATGTGGCCTTTAGTCCTCCTAAGATAGCGGCGGCGTAAACCTTGATGTTGATTTTTCCTTTTGGTACATACATACATTATTTGACCCATGTACCTATTCGTACGCTGTCCGGAAAATTTGATTACATACCCTGCATGGGTATGTATTCAATAAGGGTAGGTATATCATTTAATGACAATAACCTAAGGAACATTGATTTTCTTATAAGGAATGTTATTTTTCTCAAATATGCAATGAAATGTTGTCATTACGGGTCTAAAAAGCGGCCGGGAAGTACCTTGTTGCCGACCTAGGCCGGCAAATGCCTCTTTTTTAATTTTCTTCTGACATAAGTTTGTGACCTTGGCTTTTAGCCAATAAATATCTGTGAGTAATAGTAGTATAAAATATACTAACGTTCCCGAAATTTTGCAGTCATTATTTATTTAAATTATATTTTAAAATACAGGGTGTCCGGTGGCAGATTTCTGTTTTCAAAGTCAATTATAAAATTAAAAAAAAAACTTTGGTTTTGACATTTGGCGGGAACACATTACTGAATATTGCGGATTTTGTTTTCAACATGTCTCAATGGTCAGAATACCACCGTTCTTATGCAATTGACGCGTTTTTTAAAGCTAATGATTCGTTAGTTATTGCATGCTGACAATTTTGTTTACATTTACATTTCAATATTCGTCGTGTAAGTAACGGGCCGAGTGTAAATTTGATTCGATCATGGGTGCAAAAGTTTCTAAAAAGCAGAGTTTATAATAATAACCCACGGTCTATAGGTGATTTAAAAAAATATATCATTAGTGAAATCAGCAACATTTCGCAGGATATGCTGCGGCGAGTGATACAAAAAACGAGCTCCGTTTCGAGGAGTGTGCACGTGTAGAAGGACGACATTTAGACGATATTATTTTTAAATAACTAAATCCGCATTTGTTATCTATGTTTTGAGATATTAATAAAGTTTCTAGCTTAAGCCGTTATTTTTTTATTTTAAGTTAAAATTAGAAATCTGCCGTCGGACTCCCTGTACCTACAATATCTACTCACATTAATATTTCAAAAGCAGTATTATACGGTGCGATCTGTCGGATCCAATCACCGAGTGAACTTTGCATATCTCAGTCGTCATGCGATTGATTGGACCCGATGGATCGCGTCATGTTTATCTATTAGCGCCGGCCGCTTTATAAAATTATAAATACCTCTTAAACAGGCTAAACTTAAAAAAATAATAATGAGGTGTTGATGTCGTATTTGACTTTTGTTGTGTTTCAAAGTCTTAGTTATGTAGTTAACTTTCAATTTCTTAGAAATATATTTGTTTTTGTTTTGTTTTCTTTTATTGCATGTTTGAGAATAGCATTATATATGTATAATACAATCAACCCGCCGTATGCCTCGGCCATGAAGTGGCGGGTTGCCGGCCGAATACCGAAAAAACATTAATTTTGAATTAATTATGTACTGTTTTAATCTAGGTGTGCGATATGTTACTCGTTCAAAATTTTAATTCTACAGGGTGAAATTTCAATCGTGAATCGTAATGTTTTTCTAACTCTATGAATAACTAACGATTGAATGCTTCACAAGTTACTTTTAGAAATAGTCATGTTTTTTTGTGCCCTTTTCAAAATTTTTAAAGTGATTTTAAGTTATTATACTAACTTTAAGCTATTTAAAACGTAAAATGTAATAAATATCATTTAATTTTCCACGAAATGACAAAATTGGCGTTATTAATTACTTCAATTTGAAGAGGCAATTTAAATTATTCAATTAATTTGTCTTAATAATCCGTTTTGATATCCTAAAGCAAAAAATACAAAAACATAAACCCCGAAACATACAAAAAATTAAAGGTTACATGTTCATTTTAAAGTAACTTGTGCCGTATTTAATTGTTAGTTATTTTTAGAGTTTGAAAAACATTACGGTTCACGATTTCAATTTCACCCTGTATAATAATTTTCGGTAATTTATACTACCAATACCTATGTGCGTGGTAGAGATTCGAATTGCTTTTTGCCGTTTGCACTTATATCGTACGTACCTAATGTAGCTTACTCGTATGTTATGATATTGACATTTTTTCAATAGTCTCTATTTACATTACAAATCGCAATGTAAACAGTTTAAATCTAGATACAAACTGCTTTTAATATTATGTACCTACATGTGCCTCAAATTCTTGCTCAGCAACTATAATAACGTTAATAACTCGTTAAGTCATAGTAACAATTCCGCTTCGATTGCGACTATTGTACAATAACAGAATAATCAATAGGTACCTACCCGATAGCTGATGGTAAACGGTTTACATCAGACAAGCCAGGTTTCTGGGAAAGGCTATATCTATCACAATATCTATAGATATCGATAGTTACTTTACTTCCTGTCCAGCCACGGTTAGGTAGTAAAGCCTGATTAGGATTTCCTGTCATTCTAGGTATCAGTTAATCATCATCATCATCATCATATCAGCCGAAAGACGTCCACTGCTGAACATAGGCCTCCCCCAAAGATTGCCACAATGACCGGTCCTGCGCCACCCGCATCCATCAGTTAATCATGCCTGACTATGACTATACAATAGTTATTTGTTATACAAGGGTGCAAAGTTGTATTTTACCTGCGAATATGAAATTGAAACACGAGCGAAGAGAGTAGTTCTAAAATAGAATCCTGAGCCTAGATACGCTGTTTTAACATGCGAGAAGTAAAATACCTTTGCACACAAAACTTTTCTCCTCGCTATAGCGAGCAAAAAAAGGTACCTAATTATTTGGAACGCATGTCGGACTCGTTGACTCGTAGTTTATAAATGTGTTAGTTTTTGGGAAAATGTCCCACTTAAGCTTACCATAAAGACGAGGTTTCCTTGTATCTTCATAAATGAATAAACTGACATTATGAATAAGCGGCTTTATGGCAAACGACAAAGAGGGACGTTTCACTAAACTAACTCCCAAATTAAAATCAGCAAATTAAATAAAGCTTTGTATTTTGCACTAAATTCCAAAACAATAATTTCATTATAATTAATGTGGAACGACTCATTCATGAGCATTTTACGTTTTGTTATTTGTCAAACGAATGATAGTTTTACCCACTAGTGAATCAAATGCGTTTTTACCCGCTCATTTTAAAGAATAAATGAGCGTTTTATGAGCTAGTGAGAGAAAAAATATGTTGAACTTGCAGCGAAGATAAAAGCATAATTTCAGATATTGACAATGGAAATATAATTTTATTTTTTAAACTCGCAATGAAATGTTGACAGTATGTACCTACGTCAAATTGGACCGGAAGAACCATGTCGCCTGGTTCGATGACTGAACTTAATATGTAGTCCTAGGCCTGCAAAGTTCCGGAAGTAACCTTGGTATTAAACCGTAAAAAAACAGCACTAATGTCAATATTACCGCACCCCCCCCCCCCTACTACCCCAAAGGGTTTGTACTACCCGAAAAAGATTTAAAAAAATTATGCGTAAGATTAAAACAGAGATTTATGCAACAAGTGCGGAAAGTGGGTGATTTCAGATGACCGTCATGACAACAGTCGGAAATCATCTTTGCGCACATGTTGCATACAGTGTTATAGTATGAATTCTGCGAGTAATAGTAGTTTATGCAACAGTAGTAAATATTTCATGCTTCATTGTCGTTACAAAACTGACATCGACGTTAACTTTTTTGTGAGAGTTAAGCTAATTGGGTGTCCCTAGAAGTGAAAATGCCCATCTATCAGAATCATACAACACGCCATCAGGCGCGGCCTCATACAAAAAACGTACAAAAGTGGCATCACGCCTGTGCTGTGCTTTGCGCCTGCCACGGGCCCCTGCCATACACGGTCTGCTCCTCTGCATATTTGCTGTTTGGCCTTATAGATCGTTTCATTTACGAAGACACGTGGCTTAATTGGTTCATATTGTCCAATACAGGTAATTTAAAAAAAACCGCGCGTCATCGTGACAGAAACCATCTTCGTCGTCCACGAAAAGTTTTTAGTAGGTACTAGAAGTATTTACGAGTAGATTTACTGATATAGATGAAATCGACTTAAATTACATGAGTAGCCCGTTTACTAAATATTTCAATATGTTAGACATGAAAATCTGAAAGTATAGAGGACTAACCTATGAGACTGTGCCGGCTGGCACCGAGGCAGTGCGCGGGCGGCGATCCGGCCGCTCGCAGCGCGCCGAGCGCGCCGCCGCCGCCGCCCAGCGCGCCCTCCTCCAGCGCACCTGTAGACAGAACACAACACGTCAACTCTAAAATAAAATAAAATAAACCGGCCAAGTGCGAGTCGGACTCGCGCGCGAAGGGTTCCGTACCATTAGCAAATTATTATTAAAAAAATACAGTTAAATCAACCTACCTCAAAAACTATAGGAGATAATTTAATCAAACCAAAAATCGTAGATAGAGTTTATTAATGTGCATAACATATATATTTTTTTTAATTTTATATCGCGTAGTTTAAAAAATAGAGGGTGGGGACACATTTTTCAGATTTTGAGAGCTGATATCTTGAAAATGATTTGCTTAAATAAAAATAAGATTTATAAACCTTCATATCATTTTCAAAGATCTTTCTATTAATACCCCACACGCACTTAAACTTATTTTATATTTTCCTTACTGCTATTTGGGCATTTTCGCGAGAAGAGATCCAAAAAAAATTGTTTTTAAGGTAGGTAAATTTAATGTTTTTCCTACTCAGAATAACGCGTTCTTTCAATCTAGGAGAAAAAAAAGTACAAGAAAAAAATGGTCCCATATTTTTCATACATTTTACATGCTCTCCACTTTGTAACCGCTGTACAAAGTGTTTGAAAAACGGTTACGTAATAGAAACAAAAAGTTGGGACACTTTTTTTCTTCTAGTAGGATCGAAAGAGCTCGTGATTCTGAGCAGGAAAAACATAAAATTTACCTGTTTCAGAGAAATAAGTTTTTGGATCTCTTCTGGCGAAAATGCCCATTTATAATCGGTATATGTTTTGAGATTTTCGGCATGGGCACTTTTGGGACATGGGACATTTGTTTTTCTTTAGTTTTTATAAAATATGTTTCGAAGGTTCAATGTGTTTCCCACGCATAATAAACGTACTGGCCAGGAACAATCACAACTGAATTATGAAAATTACTTAAACTTGCGTAATTTGGAACGATGCGTTGTAATTTTGATAACCTTGTAAGAATATTTAGGATTTTTTAATTTGTTTCTACTCTCAACCTCTCTCACCATGCCAGACTGCCGAACAGTAAGACAGGTCTTATAGTAATCAAGATATTAATCGAACTCAATACCTTTAGGTTAATGTTCCATGTTTTGCTGTACGCCAACTTGGATGTGCCGAACACTCTGAGGGTTTTAGATAAGAGCAGGTCTACTTTGGATTTTCCAGTTTCGTTCCGTACCTAGACGTTACGTCTCTTCTTATTTGTACGGGTCTATCTAATCTTCTGGTAAATGATATGAACAGTTGTGGTAGACCCACGTCTTTAAGTGGCTTAAGGTTGTAGAACCTACCTTCAAAACATTAAGTACCTACAGATGTCGCTAGCGATTAGTTTCACATTACCGTGGACTAAATTTGCTGATTTATTTATTTATAAGGAGATAAAACAGAAACCGTCACAAGAATACCGCATTGGAGCGTTACAGTACTTAGGCACAGACGTTTCCTTAAACTTATCGGCGGAAGATCGTCTGGTGTAATTGGAAGCACGTTGGACCGGCAATCCAGAGGATGTGGGTTCAAAATAGTTCGAATCCCGCGGCAACCGGAGTCTTTCGCAGTATTTTTTTTTCTATGGTAAGCACATCTGTCACTACACTTTCGTCGGATTGAAAATTGTTGATTGTTCCACCAAGTGCTCCACCACTAGCTTCACCGCTCCAATCATGATTCTAATAGAGTTTCGGTTAGGGAATTGTCCGTTGGCTAGTATCACTAAATCATCCGCATATCCTACCATATATAAAGGCCTTTGTTTAGCACCTCTAACAATGAATTCACCACTAAATAGGCTGTAGTTGGCGAGTGCACACCTCCATGTGGGCAACTAGTATTGTACGTATTGCTGTAGCTAATATTTCATCCCCCGTGAGAGGAGAGTCTGATATTTAACATGGATCATAAAACCATATAATACGTGTATGTTTTCATCGGCACAGAGTAGGTTCTATGCATTTTTTGAAGCAGCTATATTGATTATGTGATTTTATGAGTATGTAGTGCCCTAGTATACGGTCGAATGCTCTTTCCACATCTATGAACACCGTAAAATGTCTATAGGGGCACAGTCGTCACCAAGCGCAGTGCTTTATCGGTGCACGTGCCAGGTTGATACGCGCACTAAGTATTACCTAGTTGATGCAGTGATCATGCCTTATTAGTGGTCCATGCCTTAAACCTAAGAGTTTTCCGAAAGTTATGTTATGAGGAACAATAACGAGGCCCAATTCGACATTAAAAGGGCCTATCAGATTTAATATGTCAACATATACACTTTTATATATAAATTGTAGTTTTGAAAATAAATATGATAAAAAAAGTAAGAAATAAGTTTTTCGACGTAACGCGTCATTTAATTTCTTTTTGATTACAATGCTACCACAATGTGTTCGAATAATACCACACCTTTTGCCTGACTAACTGTACGTAAAAAAAAACAATTGAAATAAATAATTTAAACAAATAGTTGTTATGATAAAAAGTACTGGAAATGTTAAACAGTATTGAAAAAGTCTAAAAAAAAGGAAAAAATTTTTTTTTTTGGTGGAATGGTTTAAGACATTTATTTCTCAAAAATAGAATACAATTCACTTAATTATGAGAAATACAAATTACTTATTTTACTATAATATACAGTAGCATGCAGGGAACACATTATTAACAGTTTACTAAAGCATTAAATTAAGTATTTAAATAACATCTCTTAATCAAGAAAAACAATTGACATTAGATCTCATATTTTTTGTTTATTTTGATGTTTAGAATGCATAGTTAAAATCTTTCGCAATGCTCGCGAGCACCGTGTAAGTATACATAGATATGCACAAAGATATAGAGTTAATTAAATGGTACTCATATACCTATACTCGTACCTACCTAATTTATTGTACCATGATACCTAATTCTTGGATATAATACAATTGTTGAAAAATTCACACAAAATCAGCTCACAAATATCTAACCCATAATATCGTAAATACGGCATGAATAAACTTCGTTCACCTAGCAGCGCGGCTACTTTACAATAAAATGGATTGCAATTTCCTGCGAAGAGACGTCTGCCGCATCGCATGCCGTGAATGTAACAACTAGAGGAAACCCCTCTCGGCTGTGCAAACTTGTGCCTTCATCCTTTACAAATGGAATATATCTTAACTGTACGAGTAACTCCCAATGGAGGAGTTTTAATGATTGCGGAGAAGTCAACAAAAATTATAAAAACTGTTGATCTTTTCGATAGTGAGATATATCATTTTCGTCTCGTATAACTTAATTGTACAAATCACTTAATTGTAAAGTCAAGACTTGCGCTCCGAGAGTTCTGTACCGTTTCATCAGATATTTCTTCCGAAGACCGAGTCATAATTTACCCGTTTAATATTAAACCGTCGTAAATACTGTCATACAATACAACTAAAACTGAGTCGAACCGAGACGGTTATAAGTTAAAACGAAATAATTGTTCAGTTCCGTTAAACGCTCAATTTGAGTCGATTTGCGTTTAAGTTTGTGCCTAAAATGTACATTTTTCTTCATTATCAGTCTCTAACGATCTGCCTGCAGCTCGTATACATGCAGGTAGGTATGAGTTATCATGAAATGATGTATGTACCTACATAGATAATTACATATTTATTGGTGTGGCATAGGCGTGTGGCTTTCAGTAATAATAATAAATGATATTTATTAAGTTCTGTTTATTTAAATTGACATAATAGTCGTAGAAAATTATAGTACACAACGTTGTATTATTGATTCAAGAAATGCTCGTTGTATCTTCTATTGCGAGTGCGACCCACGCCACTTGCTTTATTTTACCTTATAATACTGTTGTAATAAAAGATCGGAAAAAATCAGCTCGAATTAAAAGCCTTAAAAATGCGAAAAGGTCGATAGATTAGCCCGACTCTCAGAAATCCCAGAATTTAGCTTGTCTAATCATCATTTAACTTAAAGTAGGTATCATTTACCTACAGCACCTACGAGTTTTATGAAGAGATAGGGAAGGTCGAGCACCGCTATTTCGTTTAAAGAGCTATTACATGAAACGGAGTCCTACATCTCCCGTATTTATAATTCTTAAATTTTCTGTCGCTCGACGATCGGCACAAAAATACGACCGTGCCTTTGTTCTGGAATGGTATGTTGGTAAAATAAATTTTACTCTCTCAACGAAGTGAAAAGTAGAGTATACAACTCTGTTCTAAAAGCCATGTTACCGCTTAAACAATTATGCCAAACTTTGGAAAAAATACTGTATCCTGGTAATATGGCCTGCTTTAGGCCCTTGTCAAATAATCTAGAATACTTTATCGCGACACTTTAAGCACATAACAGTTCACTCGTTGTCAGTCTCATACCTACATCGCTAGATAGGTATTCTGCATAAGAGATAGCTGCACTCCGCGAATATCCCAAGAAGCAATTTGGCACAGTTTCTAAGTTCGCAACCAAAGAGGGAAAAATAACAAGAGAGATATTCCAAATTATTGTTATGCAAAGATTGCAGCTGATCTACAATTCAAATTTAGCAGAGAACGGATAAAATCTTAATGAAGTAAAAAATAGGCGAGTTTTACCTACCGTACTAACTAGTACCTATACGAAGTAGAACTACTTAGAAGTAGCCTCTGAAGGCAGTGAAGGTACTTGGTACTCGTAAATCTATTTATTATTATTGATGTAACGTAGAAAGAATCTTAGGAATTAATTGGTATAACCCTATCAACTTTACCAAACCAATGAGGTTTTCGTGACTTTTAAGGGCTATTTAGCAATTTAAGGGCAGAAGGAAAATTAATCAATAGCTTTGCAAAATATAATTAAATATCAGGCAGGTACCCTAATAACCCACGTTGCGAATTACCGCAATTCGTCACTTGTCAACCACCAGCGGTCAACGGTTCAAGATCATAAATATTCGTCTGCCAATCAAAAGCCAGCCTGTAGACGAAGTTAATTATGGATATCAATTACCTACCTGCCTGACGAGACTATTTAGTCTGAATTTATTTAATCCGCATAAATATTTATTAAAAAGAAATCTACCATCAACGTAAATATCGAAGAGAACTAAGTTAGTAACTGTGAGTTTATTAATATTGCTTAGGAAATACCTGCGTTGCTACTAATCCACTTATAACATTTATATTTGTACTAAGTCATCAAGTATTCGATTCTTCATTTTACTGGAAACACGTTCTCCGAGTGAATACTAATCCTATTTCCAACTAAAATCTATATAGGCAGATTAAACACACCGTTATCACAAGTACATACATACACTTTCATAACAGCAAAAATCAACATACAAAATGGCGGCAATTCAATAAGCTACTTGACTCATATCAAATTTGGTGAGTAAAAATATTATTTTCTGTAGTATTTAATGAAAAGTTCAATATTTTTCGATTACGGTGTATTAAAAGTGTTTGATGGGTACATATTTTTTATTAAAAACTTGTTTTTTTTAAATTTCTTACTCTGAAAACGGTGTTGGCTATGATGTGACGTCATAGGATCTTAAAATAACTTCATGTCGAATCTTATAAGAGTGAAATTCGCCATGGACATGTAGGCATGAAGCTTTGCTGTGACATTAACATAACAAAAGTGACATGTCAAATGTTTGTTTTCGGTTTAAGTGACGTCACACCACAGATAATCTAAGCATTAACATGGCTAGTATCGTTTTCGCCCGGTAACGAAAGTTTAAATTTTAAGTTATAATTTTGCGGTTTTCTAGGTCGTGAAAAAATATATTTATATTTTTTCCGTTAATCAGATATTGATTGATAATATAAGATAAACTATAAAAAATGGGTCAAGTAGGTAGTCTATCCTCCTTCAAGACGCATGTTTTCTTATAAATCGTAAACAGATATATCTAGAGCTATCGATTTTCGGCCGGTTTATATCCAGAAAATATACTGAATTCTCGTTTTGTGTCGTCAATTGTTTTTCTCTAACAGGCATTTGTCATAACATAACTTACTGGAAAAACACCTATATATTAGGGATTCAACAATTTCGATTCAAAATTACTTTAACCAAAACTCTTTCAATATGCTGTTTATATTTAATTATATGTAAATAATAATAAAACATAATCCATCTTTATTCTCCCCGTCTTTCAAGCATTAGTGAAAATATGTTATTAGTGCGCATATCATATATTAATTTTCCTCGCGTTATGTACCTATGGGCGGCAATTATTGCAAACTCCAGTGATCAAAGCCATTAACTTCCGGCTTCCGGCTTCAGCGCGTAATCGAGAGTCTCCGTTGAAATACCTCCCTACACGATAATATTACGTATTACTCCTATTCCAATTACATGTTTACACGTATACCTAATAAGTAAATGTGCCAGAGTAAGATTATTTATTTAAATACCTTTTTTAGTAGGTGGTGTACTTTTTAGGCTCTAGTGCGAGAAGTGTGTCATTTTAAGTCAGGTTCAAAACTTCGGAGGGCCACCTGTACTAAAAAACGTCGTGACACGTGCAAAAACGAAATTCGTAACTCGTGTCGATTTAAAACACTCCCTATCGGTCGTGTTTTAAAACGTCGCCATTCGTTTCGAATTTAATGTTTTTCGCACTTGTGTCGTAATGTACTATTCAATCAATTTTTTTATGTTTTATGTTCTCCTATGTAACCCTTAAAATCACAATTTAATAGAATTCAAATTTACAAAATTTTGTTTTTATTGACAGGTACGTGGCTTTTCCATGAAAGGTCATCCACTAATCATGTTAGTAGAGCGTGCAGCATATTTTCTTCTAGCAAACTATACTCTGTTCGGTTTGGTGTTTAAAAAAAGGTAAACAATCTTGCAGTATCTTTTTATAGAAAAATACATATAAAAATCCAAACTAGGTACTTAATGAATCAAAAACAATGTAAATCACTGTATTTCCTTGTTATATTATGTATATTTGCTAAAACTTATTTTCTACTCGTAGTTTTCAATAAAAAGATACTGCAAGATTTACCTTTTTTTTAACACCAAACCAAACAGAGTATAATATTCCCCTTTTGTCCCCTGGGTGAGGTGACAGAATAACCACAATAAAACGTGATTGACCTAAAAATATTTAAACCCTAAACTCACGGTTTTCATTATATTTAACAACTATATAAACGAATCATAGGGACATATATTCTGTTACAGACTAAGCTCTGTAAATCCTTTTATATTGTGTGAGTGCCAAAAGTTGTCACCTGTGAGGCGTCCGGGGAGAACTTTATTTTATCACTCAATGTATACTACATTTCATATACAATGGTCCGATGGATGCTACTGCAAAATTTTATGTGGCATCGGGCCATGGTATTGGAAATGGAGTATACTACACTATTATATACTCAATGTATCATTGCCTCAAAAAATATATTATATCTTATGCTTGGAGGGATCAGCGCATCAGCAAACAGATTGGAGGGAAGCAGCGCAAGATCGGGACCGGTGGCGACAACTCGTGTCGGAGGCCAGGACTCGCTTTGGGTCGGTGCGCCAGTGAGTAAGTAAGTAAGTAAGTATCTTATGCTTATTAGAAAATACTGCACTGAGACTTAACTCAGTCAAATAAAGATATGCTAGGATTATTTTTGGCATCCCATAAGCCTGGTGTAACATTCCTTTGAACTTAAGTGTGAAGACTAGGTACTCGCACTTATTTCTATACTTAAAGTTATTTAGGGCGGGTTGCACTAACCACGTTTGGCAGACTGATCAATATTACCCAGCTATTTGCCATTAAACCTGCCATAGAAAAAATTGCGAGCGATTTAATGCTTACTGTTTGATTCAATGACGACACGCACTTCAGGGCTTTTATTGTTAGGTATCTCCCAATTCGGTAGGTATAATTCAAGCCACATTTAAATGAACAAAAGATGTATAAACAACCAGCATAATTGACATAGAAAGCCTCGATGGTAAATGGTAAAGCAAAGTAGAAAATAAACATCATTGTTTCAACACGGTGTACCTAAACCTAAACAAATGAACCCCGGGTACGGACCGACATAGTTCAGCGGCAGCGTGCCCACGACAAAGTTGCCAACTTCTGTTCGGGAAACGTGTGCCTTTTTATTATTCATTTTAGCTGAAACCCACTGGTTTGCTTTTCCGGCTGTCGTTGTATTTAGCTCGCAACAAATGCAACATCGACACTGTTTCTTTCTACCCACATTAATTAAAAGTTTTCAAAATTATTATAGGTTGATACAATAGGAGTCTGGCTAGGTTAGAAGAGAACAAATTGAGTTTTCTTGTTGTATGAGTAAGTAATGCAAACCAACTTTAATCGAATGTTATTATTAGAGAATCGAATAATTGGTTACTAATTTAATTGAATATTTATGCAGTAGGATTCGGTATATACGACAAGTATTGGTTTTGTTCAAGTTCATGTTTCCAATAGTTTTTATAGAGTTCCGTACTTCAATTTAATTTACATATGTATACTTATTTGTAATTGGAAACTTGTTTGGCTCTACAAATATATGTTACACAGAAAGTTTTTATACACGTTCTTAAATACAAGTTTTAACCCTTTTGACGCCACGTCAAATACCTACAGAGGCTGTCACTCTCACGGTATACATGTCAACAAAATGTCAAAATTGAAATTGAATTTTACGCGCACGCGTGTAGGTCTATATTGCTCTGTGGACCAAGACTAATATATTGGTCTTTGGCGTTGAACCTGCGGTGCCAATATATCGGTCGTTGGCGTCCAAAAGGTCTTTTGTGTAATATAGAAGTAGGTATACCATAACTTTAAACGGATCCCCCATATTTTTTAAATCCTGTACTTAGTTCTTTTATTAGTAAATTGTTAATAAAATAATACTTAAAATATCATCCGAATTATGTTAAATGCGGCTGCTTTCAAGTAAAAATTATTTTTTTTATTTATTTCTCCCTACTCCGCTCACTTGTAGTTTATATAAATCAGCTTATAAATCAAACGGAATTTACAAGGTACCATCGATCGACCCGTACCTAAGTCAACAAAAAAAAATAGGGCATTATGGCTTCGCGGGATGAATTTAGTTCGGAATGGGCCGAACTATAGCGAATCTATATTTTCATCACACTTGCTCGTAAATGCTGATTTTATAAGCAGGCGTGCATGAACGTAATGAGCTATATTATGCCCATGGTCGTAATGACTTTTTTTTTTAATTTTCATACAATATTACGTCGCACCAGCGCGCGGGACTTCTGTTATAAAAATGATAAAAAGACCCCTGTTTTTGAGAAATGATTTAGACCATTTTAGAGTAGTTTTGTGAAAACATATTGTTTTATTTACTTTTTTTGCCTCACAGGTGTGATGAAAAACATTGTGTGTGCCACGGGCGGTACAAGAATTATGAACTCGTGTGAAGTAAAGCCCGCGCCTTCGGCTTGGCCTTTACTTTCACACTCGTTCACAATTTCTTATTTACCACCCTTAATACACAATGTAAGTACTAATAACTAATATACGACAGGTACATATAGGTACCTATTATTTTCCCTAGGCTAGTAATTACACAAACAAATGAAATAGACGTACCCGTGAACGTGGCGGTCGTGGTGTGTCCGGCTAGGTCGGGGCGGGCGCGCGCGCCGCCCGCATGCTATCAGCTGGCCGCCACGGGCACGGACATCTCCCCCGCCAACCCTCGCTCACCGCCCTGCGCCTGCACATATCACAAACGAATACAATAAAGAACCAAAGAGATTTACTATTCACTCTTTCGCCTGGCTGCAGCACATTATTAAAATAGGTACATATAGTATTAAACATTTGAAGAAATAAAGGGCGCATTGAGAAGATATCAAACGCAAGTACCTAATAAATTAATATATTATATGATTTTCATAGACGAAAAAGATTTGAGTCAATTTGATATTTTCGTTCTCTAAATCTTATCCCCATATCTTTCCATTGCGCATGAAACGCGCGCGAGCGTAGCACACCTATGAAACGTGCCTATACTTGAAAAATAATGGCTACGGGCTACGGCGTAGCAGATCGTAGCTAAATGCGCAACAATTCCTCTATAGATCATTTTTCAAGTAAAAATAAGATGCGAGATCGTACCGGATCCATCGCCATTAAGAGTAGTAACTCATCTAATATAATGGGTATCTTTGCGCATGACTCCCGAGGGATTATTTGATTAGATTATTATCGAGGGATTGGCTGAAGATTCCCTGGTCATCTTGGTTCATTAGTAAATCTAATTGTAGGTACTTATATTGTACATTATTATTACTCTGGGAGAGAACCGGAACAGGGTTAAATGCTAGATTTCAAACATATTTGAACAACAGAACTACAACAACCTGTCATTTACGCCGAAATCTTGGTGGTAATAAAAACACGGCGACGCATGGCAATATGAAACATCAAACAGTCCATATTCCTTGGATCGGTCACAATTAATGGCTTTTTACTCTCGTGCTACTCAAATACGATGGGTACGGTATGACATTTGGTGTACCATGAGGTCATTCTTTGAATTCTTATCGCTCGATGTCGTCCTGTACGAGGTGAGACCAGTGCCTTAAAGAGAGCTAAATTCTGCGTGGAAACGGTTTTCAAATTTGGTTTAGTAATTCAAACAAAATCTAAAAATTAAAAACTCCGTGTTTTAGTCTTCAGGGGCTACTATTTACGAAAACGAATACCTTATTTATAAAAAAAAAATATTTAAGTAGGTAATCCTATTTACTCGTATCCACTTTGTTATTATGAGTAGGTATCAATTACGCTGACAAAGAACTCAATTTGCTTCTAGTCGAATGAGCATCTAAATTGGTCTTCAAAATTGGTTGTGGTGTGAAACTAAAATGGAAAGTCTAAAAATTGGAAAAATGTATATGCTAATTGGATTAGAAGCACTAGACAGCTTATATTACGTCCAAAAATACATGTCAGGCCCACAAAGAAATAAAATAAAAAGTGGAATAGTACGTTTTTCCAGGGTACCTCCCCTACACGTGAAGTGGGGGTGAACTTTTTTTTTCGTCTCAACCCTAAAGTGGCTGACATGTCGTTCGACAGGTACTTAAAAGACTAACCCCCTTATTCATAAACGTCTGCTAACTTAACAAGCCGCTAACAATTGTTTGTCCCATTTGCTCTCATGCACACATTGTTATGACCGAAAGGAACAAATAATTATTAGCGGCTTGTTAAGTTAACAAACGTTTATGAATAAGGGGGTAAGGAATTACTGAAATTAATTTTTGATAGTGTTCGATTTTGGGTGTAATAGCTCCAGAAGACTAAAACATTGACTCCCTTATTCATAAACGTCTCCTAACTTAGCAAGGCGCTAAGTATTGTTTGACTCTTTCGGTCTTATCAATATGTCCATAAGAGTGAAAGGGGCAAACAATACGAGTACTTGTTAAGTAAGCAGACATTTATGAATAAGGGGGTGAGTTTTAATATTTTAATTTTGGCTGAACTACTAAACCAAATTTGAAGATTATTCAAAGTACTAAGACCGTACCGCGAAACACGAACGAAGTGTTCGAACTCGTGAATTCGTACATAAGTGTGATACCTAGGGAAGCAACATTTCGTTCGTGATTCGTGATAGGGTCGCTGTTTCCACGAATTTTATCTTCCGCAGCTATAATTTCCGAAAATAATCACTTTACTTATGTTACCCCACGTTAGGGTGCGGCTCCACTGACGCGAAGCGGAGCGGAGCTGTGCAAAATTTACCAATTACATTCTTCAAATTCAAAATTCGAAACACTGTGATTGCGGTCTCATTGGCCGAGCTCCCAAAGCTCCGCTCCGCTCCGCGTCAGTGGAGTCGCACCCTTACGGAGTATGTTACATACGCAATATGTTGTGCCCCAATGGGGTTCACGTTTGTAATCTTTATATTTGATTTCTAAGAACGAAATGTCCAACATGTTCTGATGTATTCAATGAATTATAAACTACCTATGATCCAACATGCAACTAGAAAGATCAGTTGTAATGAAACGTTCAAATTCCAAAAGCCAAAACAATTCATATTGTCACATTCGCTAACTGCACATGCCGCCTATTTCGACCGCAACTTGCCTGTTACTGGCACTCATTCCGAAAATGTGTCGTGCTTGGAGCAAGCTCTATTCAGCTGGTAAAATGACATACTGATACTCGCATTCCAGGTTCACGTCGTTGCATACAATTTTCCGCGAAAGCAAGTATGGAGCCGCAAATATTTTACACCGCACAAGAAACAAGTTTAGAGTGCATAGGCGTAGAGTTTAGTTGTTGATGTTACTTTCAACATTTACTCATCACTTATTTAACTTAGCACGGTTAGAATGCTTACAAGTTTAAACATATGACCGTTAGCATGACTAACGTTAATCACTTAAGTTAAGCGAGATTGGAATATATTTTTTAGGTTTACCTAGACAAATGGCATAAAACGAAATCCTTAGATGTAGGTAGTAGATTCGTCATACCTATCTGTCTGACCGTTCACATGTTGTACAAAATGGTACGTAGATGTCTGTGAACCGCTTTAAAATTTTCTTACAACAATAGACAAAAAAATATACTTTTTCGGGGTTCGCCATACTCAGAACTGAAACTCAATTTTATTTTTCATCGTACCCAGTAGGAAGTAATTCGATCCATTTTTTTTTATGTAACCATTCATAAAAATGTTTTACTTTTCTCAAAAAATAACAAACCGTGAATACTGTTTTTTTGAATAACACCTACTAATGACGTCATCAGAAAAAGAAATAGCCCGAGAATGTTGGGTTGAGAATCCGGCACAAGATGTTCCCTTACCCTGCCACGGGCTTTAGCACATGTACAGATACAGGTACTTTGCATTGACTCGACTGACAAACGTTGTCTGCAGGCGCATACATCTTACGCCAGCTCTACCAGAACCAATTACTTTACCTGTGTCTTGTGAGCAGGCAGAGTACGTCCTTAACAGGTTCACGGACCCTAGACGTGACGTTCGAGCTACGAGCGGAAAGCGTAGGTAACGTAAATATTCAATAAATGGGCTAGAGTAGGTATATAATAACACCGCCTAATGAAAAAAAATAGGAAAAAACGAATTGTAGATGGTGCCAGTACCTATACAGGCTGGGCCCTACAAGTAGAGCAAAAAATGTAACCGATGACTCCTCAAAGCACCTACATTAACAAGTCCCAGTTTAAAAATAAAATTTTCAAAGTTGCTAAAGGTAATATTACATCCCTTCCTCACGTGGTAATAGCGGGTAACCAATAGCTTTTTTGAAGTATCATCAAGTACCTAGTACTAGCAAGTACGTTCACGAATATTGAGATTTTCTATGATATTTTAAATTACTATAGACAGGTGTTAACTGTAGAGAAAACATACTTAAGGCACAATTTTCTTTATTTTTTTTAATGTAATTCGCATTGGTGTGGTGTCGGAAATCAGAAGGGGGAATTGGTAATGGTTTCCATCCAACCACCAAAATTAGCTTTCGTCTTTAAAATTCATTTATTTACTTTCTACATCCATCGTTGGGTCACCAACTTACATAATTACGTGTGCCAAGTTTCATCTCAAACGGTCAAGTAATTTCGGAGCAAATCGGCTGTAAGAGTGTGACAGACAGACAGACACGCAAGTGATCCTATAAGGGTTCAGTTTTATCCCTTTTGAGGGAAAACAGATTATTTCCCTTCAAACCATTCCGAAATAATTGTTTACATAGGTACTTAATAATATAACGTTTTATTTTTTGCTCATGTTACAGAGCCCACCCTGTATGAGCTTACCTACGGAATAAATGTTATTAATGTTATTATAGGTACTTAAAGAACTATAGTATATAGGGTAAAAGCACCAATAGATGACTGCCACCCAGAAGTTGACTGATAGGTCTAAAAATCTAAATAATTAAATCAGGAATAATTTTCCACGCTCGGGAGTATTTTTCTCATATGCGGCAACACTATATCGTGTCTCACATGCGATTATCAGACAGTTAAGCCACGCACGCTGCAGTGAGCGGCCGTCGAGTTTGCGCTTTGCACCAAAATCGCGTTTTATATGGGATCCTTATTAAGAAGAGCCCTCAAAAATTTAAGCTTTTAATTACGTAAAAAATCGAATATGGCTTTTATTTCCTTAATTCACTTCAGTATAGATTTTAGAATAATATCTCTATTGTGTATATTATAAAGAATAGTTTTTTATTATTTATTTTATGAGATATTTGCTGGTCAAGTTATGGTTCCAATATTGTGTGTTCGGGCCAAAAGATGAACGACGGTCAACTTTTGGGCAAAGGCTCGTATTTTCAAATGCTTGTGTAAATTATAATAAAATAGCTAGATGTAATATTTATACATAGAATTACAATCAGTTTTGTAGATGATTTTTTGACCAAAAGATGAACGAGCCTTTTTTCATGTAACACGTTTTAAAGTAATTTATTTTTGTATGAAAACGGGATTGTTCAACTCAAGAATCGCTGTCCAAAACGTGAACTAGGAAAATTTACTGGTTCATCTTTTGGGTTGGAATCCAATAAATGAATTCGAATCAATTTTGTTCGTTCATTTCGTTAATGCGGTGTCCAAAACATAAACCAACTGATTTTATTTAACGGTTGAATTTGGGAAAAGTGAAACTTTTCTTCTTGGAGATCAGATTATTACATAATACACACTGTGTTTATGTTTCATTAAATAAGGTCAAATACAATTAATTTATCGAAAAAAACTAACGTTTTTACTTTACTCTATTCATCTATTGGGGTCTTCCCGTTCATATATTGGTCTCGTCATATTGCGATTATGCTGGTTCATCTATTGGGGTCAAATTGTTCAGAGATAGGGCACTTTGTTCAACTACTGGGGAATTTGACTCCTTTTTTAATATAATCATTTTTATAAAATTACTGAAGTTTAATACGAGGCATGAAAATAACTTATTCTAAACTCAATTAAATGTAGAATCATATAAAAAAATAAAAATTGATGAATATGAGTTACATCATATAGAAAAAAAAATTTAAAGTTGCGAAAGTTTCTTAACTGTTCATCTATTGCTGATATTACCCTATAGGTAATTGTCTGTACCATCTACAAAAACAATACTCATTTTTATGTCACATGCTAATGTTACCTTACACAAGCAAAATAACAAGCGTTAACATGTCACATACATTTCATCCAATCAATGGTTTCACTTTACTTAATTATTAGCCTACGTACGTAAATACATGTAGGTAGTAAGCGTTAATGGTAATTAAGGTTCCCGGCTTGAATTATAATTATACCTGTAAATGTAAATAATAGGCAGTTACCTACGTCAGCGCTTAACGAATAATGGGAATAACTTAAGTATTTCGTTACATATTTTCATTCGATTTATATTGGATAAAACAACCAGGGCATTAAGGTGGAAGTACTAGTGAGCAACATGTCAACAGAGAATATTTATTTGAATCACGATATTTTGCTTATATAAATCTACATAAAGTATTGTCATGTGTTTTGGGAGAAGAGTTTGTCAATTTTGTTAAATATATTTTATAGGGTGGCAATATCAAAATTTCTCAAAATTGCAAATTTTTAGTCAACTCCATTGTATGAGAAAGCGTCAGGTGCTTTTGCTGGCAGTCCCAATAGATGGCACTACAGTACAAGTTTCAATGTCACATATTAAGACATTGGAATACTCAGTCCTAATAAACGTCAGCCTGTCTTAAAATTATGCAAATAATTTAGATATAAGCTAAAATCACATTAATCGTCGTTTAAATCCTTAATAGTTGACTTTATCTTTTCGATGGCAACTATAATGACGAGTATTGGTACAGCGTCGGGTACTAGTACTTCCACCTTATTATCAATTTAGATTTTCCAATTGATACCTATTTATTATACAGGGTGAACGATATGAAGTGTTACAAAGTAGATTTTTTTTTAATCTGGTGTCAAAGTAATAGCGGCTTATTATCGGAAATATCTTTTGGACACCGCATTGAAGTCTTAGGCACGCAAACATTTGGGTTATAGACCGCAAACATAGAACGAAACTGAGCTTCGGCTTATAAAGCTCGTAAGAATCAAAAATGGCTGAAAACCGAATTTCATGGGTCATTCTCCAGTGCACAGAGTTTCGGACTTTTATTCTGGTCTATTTTGAAGAGAAAGATGAGAGAGAGAATCAAACATGCTAGTATAAATGCAATGATGAAAGCAATCGTATTTCACTGGCACGTACCACTACTCAGTGGTCACAAAGTAAACGTGCTGCGAGCAAATATTTTTATACCATTTGAAGACCATAGTCAACGCAAAAGGTAGTATATTGACTAAAAGTAAATTTAATCACAAAATGTAATATTTTTCCTGTTGTTTTTTCTTACTTATATAGGTAGTAAATTGTTGCAACTATAAACTCGCAGTCCTTTGAAATTGGTAACGCTTCATCTCGTTCACCCTGTAAGTTACTAATGAAGATCAATGTAAATAATGTAGTTACTATACATATAAGTTGTACCAAGTTTCCTGGCTGCGGATAGAGTTCGCTCATTGCAGTTTATGATTCTGCGTGCATGTCTTATAAAAACTTAAAGCCTTTTCTCGTTCATTCGTACAGATACAGCGTGTATTTTTAATATTACTACTAATGGTTGGAGTAATTAGTGAATACCCTAACAAATAAATTGAACCAATTTTTTGAAAATAATTAATTTACTTGACTGTTTTTCCCATACAAAATAATTCAGCATTAAATGTGTTTTCACAATCATGAATATCATGATTATAATTGTTTGTCACAACCTGTCAGTTGCTGTCAGATTTTAGTATGTATGTGGTGATTGAGTGTTAGCATTTTACATATAATCATTATGCTGTAGCGATTAAGACTAGCTTAAAATTGCGTTGGTTAAGTTTGAGGCAATATTAAAAATACACGCTGTGTAGATACCACCTATATACTCGTACACTACACTACTATATAGGTACATAATTTACATTGATCTATTATTGTAACACATCTTATAATATTTTATCATCTAATGATATGTCCATAATTAGTGGCGAAGATGGGTTTTTAAGTCATATCATAATAAATCATTGCCATTCAGTTGCTGCATTACACGTGAAGTTTTTTTGAAGCTCACGTAACTAGTGATTTAAGTAGTTGTAGCACTATTTATGTTGTTTTTCGACCTGCACAACTTCTTATTCCATAAAAAAAAATTACGGGGTCTATTCTGCGCTCTAACCGATAAAAAGCTTGAAACTACAAATGATATAATCGGGTCCATATAGTTAAATAACTATAATTTATGCCTAAAAGGGTGTATGTCTAATACGGGCGAAGCTTTTAACGGGGTTAGTTTAGGACATAATAAGTATCCTGAACAGCCGCTACTAGGTCGCGGAAGTGTGCTCAGGCGTAGCCGTGAGTGACATCGCCTTAAAGCGTCTTGGCGGCGGCAGACCGTGGGGTTGTAGTGGGTATGGGTAGATCAGGGCCTCATTTCATTAGCCCTGGGAGTCCCACATAACCACTCGGGTCCGTCCCCCGCACCCGGGTGGTATGCGTAACGCATTTACCTATGAAAAAATGACATAATAAGTATAAATATTTAGATTATTAGTTAGACGCGGTAGAAATTAACTAAGAGGTTTTAAATAAGTTATCTTTCATCCTTTTTTGTAGCGCCTGCAATTTCAGTATTATATTTATTATATATTTTATTATACACTATACAAGTTTATATATATTGGACATAAATTGCATAGCCTTTAATAATAACAAAAGGCCCGGTTTTATATTTTTTAAAGTAGCTTGCTCATGAACTAGCACTACACTTTGGACAACTTTTAAAAATACTCTTTTTCATTATTTCCGGAATTTCATTACTTACTTTTTTATTCTAAAATTGACTTTTCCGAAATCAATACACACACAAAGTCAAAAGTATTTAAAAATGTTTTTGTTGCCTGAGACTTAATAACATGTCGTGTAATGGAGAGTTGACAACATTTAGTAGCTTTGCCACGGCTGGCTAAAATAAGTGAAAGCCGACATTGCATACATATTTACCGAAACATGCAAGTCTTTAAACGTCTCTAAAACTCGATTCGTATGAGATTTTTATTGCCTACTACGTAAATTAATATTCTAAAGGATGCCTTTTCATTGATCCAAATGCAATATACCAAAATAATTAAACCTAGTGAGAAGAGAAAAAGATACTTCCGATACTGAAATGTTGTCCAAAGCATGACATTTAGGGTTAGCAGACAGTTAAATAAATCGGAGGTGAGAACTCCATATGCTGTGTTCATTTATTTTCATATAATGTCTAATATACTCCAGTTTATTAATATAATTATAAAATTAAGCCAACCCGTTATTATGTGGATTTTCTATGGATTTTTAATCAATTAGCTAATATTATACTATTTTTAGTCTCTTGGGCATAGTTACATGCAGCAAAGTCAGCGCCAGAAACTAGTAAAGATATCATCCATAAGTCAAGGATATCTTAAGGAAGACGAGAAGAATGGCCAGATAAAGCTTATCCCAGAAAAATATATCGCTAATTAGTTTGTATGCAATCGTAAATACAGTTAAGTAATTTTTTTTCGTAACGGTTTATTCAAAAAAGAAGAAAACGTACGAGATTTTTGTTATATTTTTGATCATCCAGAAAATTCGTATATTTCTCTTGATACCGGCCATCAGGTTTTGTACAGTGTATGTTATTAATTTTGAAGCTTCATTCCATTTTCTCTTGAAGTTTTCCACCGATGTGGCGTTATTTTTATACTTTAAGTTAAGAGCTTCTACTTCATACGAGAATCTGGTGTTTTTCTACAAATTCGACGGTATTGTCTTTGTACCACTTCATGACTTTTTTGGAATAGTGGCACGAAGCCAGATCAGGCCAAAAGAGAACGGGCTTATTGTGTCGCTTTATGAACGGCAACAATCGCTTTTCCAAACACTCTTTTAGGTATATAATTTAGTTCATAGTTCCGTTAACAAAGTATGGAGTGCTACGTTTGCCACATGAACATATCATGATATCACTTGCCACACGAGAACTTTATTCGCAAATTTATCTGTTTTTATTACCTTGTACACGTCATCGATAGTTTTTCTATCAGTTCCCGAATAATAGTGGTGTCCTGGCAGTGATTTAAAGTCAAGCTTGCAATATGTCTCATCATCCATCAACATGCAGAATTTTATTGTCGTTAATTTTTAATAGAGTTTTCTCAATCTTGTTTTAGCGTCAGTTTCCTGTTTTGCATTTCTTTTAGGCCACTTTGTTTGCTTGAAAGACTTTATAGAACTGTTTTTCTTTACCCGTTGCACAGTTGATTTAGATGTTTTAAAATTTTCAGCTTAATCTCTTACAGATAGTCTCGGGTTTTTAAGCAAAGCACCTATGATACTCTACTCGATATTTTTTTTAACAAACCCTGTTTTCCGACCACTTCCAGGCAGTCGTCGAATACAGCCAGTCTCTCTATATCGTTTCAGCACCCTTTGGACAGTTCTTACAGACGTATTTAGTTCGGCCGCCACTTTATTCGCTGAATTACCTTGATTTTTAACATATTTGTACAATATTTGCTCATGAAGTTTTTTTTGACGAGACGACATCTTTCGGAATATGAATGCGACTAACTTTTCACAAATTATAAATAAAAAAACCGGCCAAGTGCGAGTCGGACTCGCGCGCGAAGGGTTCCGTACCATTATCAATTTATTATTTAAAAAATACAGTTAAATCAACCTACCTCAAAAACTATAGGAGATAATTTAATCAAACCAAAAATCGTTGATAGAGTTTATTAATGTGCTTAACATATATTTTTTTTAGAATTTTATATCGCGTAGTTTAAAAAATAGAGGGGGGGGACACATTTTTCAGACTTTGAGAGCTGGTATCTCGAAAACGATTTGCTTAAATAAAGATAAGATTTATAAACCTTAATATCATTTTCAAAGACCTTTCTAATAATACCCCAGACGCTTATATACAACAAAATTTTTTTTTCTATCCCTCAGTTATATGTATGGAGGGCCCCCACCCCAATGGTTTTTTTACAATTTAGTATCATAATCCTGTAGCGGTTCATACAACACATATCCTTACCAAATTTCGTTACTGTAGCATTCATAGTTTCCGAGTAAATCAGCTGTGACAGACGGACAGACGGACAGACGGACATGACGAATCTATAAGGGTTCCGTTTTGCCATTTTGGCTACGGAACCCTAAAAACCGATATACTTTTAACGTATAACCCAGCCACAGCCCTTCCGATTTAAACCTGACCAATAACAGGCTATAACCTCTGTTTAAACCAACGACATTTTTTTCTGGAACAAGCTTTACATTGACGACGGTCCCATAATTTAGAAAGCTGCATACAAAAAAAAATAAGAAAAATGTTCGTAAAAGATTGTTTGAAACAGGATTCGAAGAAGCTATACTGTGAGTACCGTAAATGTAGTAGTGACACAAAAGTACTATAATATATATATAGTAAGCTAAGTTAAGACCTCCTGGTTAATGTGTAGCTACCTAACTATATCGATTCGATTTTATTAATTGAAATTTGGTATTTTATCGATACATCCTTTTTGAATTTGAATTTGAATTTAAGCACTGGAAATGGAAATAACTTATTTTTTAACCACCCTGTATATAAATACACTGATCTTAGATAAAAAAAACTAACGCACGCAGAGTGCAATGCAATCCGACGTAAAATAAATCCACGTTTGAAATGTATCCCTGTATTGATATTTATTGTGATTTGATGTTCCGAATTAGGATCCATCCTGGAACTGGAGACCCACGTTTTCCCACAAAAGTATGTGGTTTGTCGCCGGCTTTTCCGTCTATCATCATCGGCCCATTTTAGTTCATTGATGGATTTCTCCCATTACCTGCGCGTGTGGACGCATTAGGATGTAAGTAGCCTAAATGCTGGGCAAGGGGGTTGGCGATTGCAGTAATATGTCCACTATACTGATGCTGCTGCTCATTATCAATATTCAAAAAAATAATGGTCAGTGACACTTTCCATCCCTTAGTCGATTTTTAAGTCGCTCACGGTAAGAGTTGAAGTGGTGACAATTGTATTCGTAAGATTAGAAGCCGCAACGTTTAGTCATTCATTCGTTTTAAATTTGCGATGCCCAGCAGAGATGTCACGGTAATTAGAAAAAGTGGTAAAAGCTTTGCATCTTCATAGCTTCATCCTCAAAGTTTAATGTGAAAGGACACGATTTAGAGCTCTACCTCTATTGTTCCTATTATTTGGTTTAATCGTGTAGTAAATTATTTTCAAGAGGATAGCTGAGCATTTCTCAAAAAGTTTGTATATTTGGATCACGTCTTAGATTTTGATAGAGGCTGATAGAGTCGATGATTCTGAGCAAGATCCACCACATTTTCCAAAATATTCCAGGAAGTTTGTGTGGGAGTTTCCTTTTTTGTTACCAGATTCCTATACATTTTCGGTAACAACCTAACAGCCTACCAATTTTTATCAAAATCTAAGACGTGATCCAAATGTACAAACTTTTTGAGAATTGCACAGCTAACCTATCATAACCTGAGTTATAGACAAGGCTAATATAATAAAATAAGGTATATGCAAGCTACGCACTACGCTTTCGAATGATATACGAATCATCTTTATACTCGTACGAATAAACCATGACAAAACCTCTTCAGAAAGCTTCCGAGGAATAGCAATTACTTAACCTAAAAATCGTCTTTATTGAAATTTGCTTTCGTAAATGGACTAAATGTTGTACGTGTCTGTTGTATAAATAATATATTCTACTTACTTGGCATTAACACATATCATATGTACACATATATACGACAAAATTTAGGAGTGTATGTATTAAGTAAATACTCTCCTCGTAAGCCGCAAGTATAGTACGACACGGTTAATTAATAAAATGTAATTATATCGCGGATCGTTTGCGAATAATCTGTAAGCAGTCGTAGCGTTACGTAAGCAGTGAACAAAGGCTTTTACACCAAAAAATATATAAAACGTTGTAGAAATATCTGTTTTTACATACTATATTAATTATAGGCATTACTATAAAGATAAAAATATCTAAGTATGACACAGGTAGTACAGTTTGTGATTGTCATTTAATTTAAGAAATCTAATGTATTATTATATTTATTCTAAATTCATGTAAGTAATTATGTAGTTATTACTTGCATCCATAGTTTCAATTAACTTGTCGATATATATGTCGATATTGGTGGATTGGTGTTATTTGATTCATACTTAGATCTTTTCTGTAGCCTATTAATAATGGTCCTGATATCTACAAATTTTCATTTGAAGATAGCTAACTTAATTTAAAGTCTTATAGTCACAAATATGCTAAATAAGTATTTCTACGTGATTCTTATGTGAAAGGTTTTCGGGAAAATACAAATAATTTGTGACAATAAGGCTGAATAATTTTCAATACAAAGCTAATATAAATTGTGTAGATAAATCAATAATTATGCAATAAAAATTAAATATAGCATTTCATAGTCGGTACCTCATATCAATGTAACCACGAATTGGTGCATCTATTAGATCGGCAAGTTTATGGTTAACAAATTGACACACCTGTTACATTGGCATTAATGGTACCTAATCGAAGAGGTAGTCTCCCCTACTGTGAGCGGAGTTAATAAAGCTGTAATATTTATGGTTCTTTCGGATTAATTCGGGCAAATGAAGGCGCCTGAGAAAATTCATTGTAGGTGCTCTCGAGTTACCAGTACACGTGCGCGAATTTATCCACTCCCAGTAGAGGTTAAAATACAACCGCAGCTCCCCAGGGGCGGGTAGCTTCGTAATTCATTCATTTTTATTCCGAATGAGACTCGCTTGAGCTGTTTGCTTGCGGAAAATCGTTACCGGCGAACGACAATCGCTATGCGGGGAATCGTCATACGCAACGCACCCACTTACACATAATTCGCGGTCGCGGCTTCTTTACATCGCGCCACAATCGTCGGTCCCGGGGAGCGTGGTCACAGAGCTAAGGACTACACGAGCACATGCACTGCGCGGATTCCCGCACCGGTACCTAAGTTCTGACGGTGCTGGTGGCGCGGACTCGATGAGGATGACCGGTATACAAGCCAGAGACCCTTTCCGGGCGCGGACGGACAGTGGAGTGAGGTTGCGACTCACGTCTCGCGGGACGACAGACGCACGGAGACGAGACGCGGCGGTGCGGTACGGAGCGAGCGCTTGCACGGACCAGTGCCGACACACGACAACCTCCGTCGCAATGACGAAGCGCCCGGGTTCGCGCGCGCGCTGTATGACGCAGCCTCCCGAATCTCTCCGATGATCTGCGAGAACTCACGAAATAAGGGTGAACAAACCGCCCGCGCCTCCTTTTCTCGCACGGGGAGGAGGTCAAAAGGATTTGGACTCTCTCGTAGCATTTTACGGTTCGATCGCCCTTAGAAAACCTTGAATTCGGCATCGACGTGAAGTTTCAGTATACAATAAGTTTTCATTTTAAACGTTATACCTATAATTATTTTTTCAGTACAGATGGGTCTTTTTTTATGTGCTAATGCGAGAAGTGGTTCATTTAACGTCAGGTCGAAATCATCGGAATACTATACTCGTATGTACTGAAAAACGTCGTACGATACACGTGCGAAAAGGAAATTCGTAACTCGTGTCGATTTAAAGCACTTCGGTCTTTGGTCGGTACACTTCAGTCGTGCTTTAATTTATCTCCGCTCGTTTAGAACTAAATTTTTTAGGCATTTGTATCATAATATACTATTTTAAGCGGTGTTAGCTCACTGGTTTAGACGTTTGACTTTCAATCCGGAGGTCGTGTGTCAAATCCTGGCTCGTACCAATGAGTTTTTCCGAAACTTATGTACGGAATATCAGACGCTATTTACCATTAGCTTTCGGTGAAGGAAAACATCGTGAGGAAACCTGCATACATCCGCGAAGAAATTCAAAGGTGTATGTGAAGTTCCCAACCCGCTTAGGGCCAGCGTGGGGACTATAGCCCAATCCCTCTCATATATGAGAGGAGGCCTGTGCCCAGCAGTGGGACACTATATAGGCTAAAATATTATATTTTATTATTATTATACTATTTTAGGACATAGGACCAAGTTAGTCACTTTTTCATCCGATAGGAAATTGACACCAATGTCCTCATTAATTTCAAAATTGCATGGACAGTCTATGAATGAATTCATTCATAAATTGTCCATGAAATTCTGAACGCCACTGTACACGGCACTGTAGAACTCGGCATTGAATTTATTTCCGGCCATTTTTATAATAGATACTAAAGAATATTGTCACACCACTGTCACCGACCGACGGCGACTGTCACAGTTACTACATTTCGCAGCTTTAAAAATAAACCGTCATAACTCAAAAAACGTGAATTTTGAAAAATCGAGTTTAAAGTTTGAGAAATTGGTCAATTTGTTTTATTTTTACTATATTGTGTTAATGTGTAATAATATTATATTAATTGCATTGTTCATAGTGTCTATTTGGATATTACGTTCAAACTAAAACAAAATCAGTGTGATAAATATAGTAAATTGAGCTTAGAAAAAACCCTTGCGGAAATATGCCGTTTTATGATAAAAAAAAATTTAATTAGTTTAATATATTAGCACAAATCAAAAAAAATTACAGTTGTTACTGTTAAAACGACATAATCTGAAATGTATCATTTAGTTCCAATAAATATTTTGTCATAAAGCGCGTTAACTTCGAATTTACCTATTTTTTAATACAAACTCTAAAATAAACTTTACTCATCTTTCATACAGTAAGGCGATATATCGAAATGTCTCTCATCATGAGCATCCTATTCATGTATCGGATCATAATTGAAGTTAGCCTCTTTAGCACAAATTGAATCGCGTGATTTAAACGTAGCAACTCATGCCATCTCTCTCATTAACGCTATTTTGGCGGGTCTGAGAAAGAGACCAGGTAAAGCTATCGAAAATATTGCGTTTTAGTACATTAACTAATTTTTTGACAATTTTGAGTTATGACCATACGTCGCACTCTAGCGGGCATTTTCGTGGCAACGTAAGGTTGACAAAAAAATCTTAACTTACGAGTATTCAAATGTATTTAGTATTTGTAACAGTTTATTTGAATTCGTTGAAAAATAGCAAAACGTGTTTTCGCTATAGCCAGCGTAGGAAGTGAAGTGTATTCATACACAATTACACATTTCTCCAAGATAAAAAATAACATACAATTTTAGCAAAATTCGAATTCGCCAATGCAGTCTTCCTTTAATGTAATAAATAAGACTATGAACAAATTGTCAAAAGTACGCCTGCACCCTAAAGGAAAACAAGTATATCTATAGTATATTGTAATACAAAGTTTCTTAAAATCGAATCCCGGGAATTGACACTAAAAATGATAAATAGTCTAATTCAAAACGAAGAGGTTGAGACTACAAATAATGTTAACCAAAACACACTTCATTGACCGTTGACCGATGGCAATTTAGAAAAAATATTAATAATATATTCGCATAACATAGCTACTTAAGTAAATTAAATCATACCATTCAATTGTATTTTTATTTAAAATTGAGTGAATACTAAAAAATAAGACGTTACTAACGTACTACCTTAGTTTCTAAGATATTTAGAATTGTACATTATAAATAATAAGAAGTATTTGTACTTGGTATTTGGTACCTAGACCAAATACCAAGTACAAATACTTCTGCTTATTTGAAAATGAATTGATGTATTTGTGAACCTTATCTATCATTTTGACATGCCACCAAACTGCCCGCTGGAGTGCGACGTATGGTTATGACGGTTTATTATTAAAGCTGCGATTTGTTCCCAACAAAATATTCCTAAACATTTCAAACTTGTATTAAGAAAAGTAATAGCAAAGACGAAACCAGTCGATTGTTTAGACCCCTCCAACGTTTCATATTATTAGGTAGGCAGAAGGAGTCAGTACTTACCTACTTATATTTAAATTTTAGGTGTCATATTACCAATATCGAAGTTTACCAAGGCCGGAGGTGGGATTTGGACCCACATCCTCAGCTTTCGCGGCTGATACCTACCACTCGGCCACTCCAGTTACCCCTCCAATGTCTCGGGTATATGCAATCTGGTATAAGGCTAGGCCCTTACAAAATACAAGTAAAAAAAAAAAACAATTTAAATTGTCCCACAAAAATACTTACATAAGCTTCATAATAATATTATTGTTTGAACAAAACCGCCTACACTTTGCACAAAATTTCGAGCTTATATCGGATCAAAGCCATTAAGCAAAAGAGCTCGTTCAAAAATCGTGTGATATTTTGATATTTTTCGCACCCCCCGGTCAACAAAATATCGCAAATATTCATGATGGGTCAGGGGGGGACGAAACGATATCACGTGATTGCTCAACAATATTCATAAATCAGAATATGCGCCATTCCCGCAGTCTTCCTGTCATAAAATATTTATTCAAGTTGAAAATAGCCAATTTGGTCATGGCTTTTCTAAGAAGTACACTTCTTCACGATGTGTCTTTTCATTTTATGTGATAATAACTATTATTGTACAACTATTGTGTAACTTCATGCGAAATCGAAGTAGAAACTTTACTTGCCCAGAGTGTAGTTCAAGTTCATAATTATATATGACTTCAGTCTCAAAAATCAAGTGACGGTCAAAAGTCAGCCAAATATTAGGTATCAAATGACTTTTGAACGATTCCAAATGTAAAAAATAAACAGTAGGAACCTACATTACCGACGTACTAGACATAGAGACAAACGTATACCTCTAAGGGATCTCGACCACAAATCCTCCGAGCAGTCATGATTTTTTTTTCTGCTTGTAACTTACTAAACTCCTTAGCAAACCGAGGCAAAGATCCGGTATGTACCTACCATGTACCTATATAGGTAAGGGGACAATGATACTTTTTTGAAAAGAAGATAAAAACACATCACATAAATTATAAGTGTATTTTTTCCGTGTTTACAAAACATGATAAAACAATACCTCAGTCACAAACTTCATAAACATCTCTAATAGAATGTTTATAGTCGAGGTTTTCCAGCGAAAGTTCAAACGCGTCGCGGTGTTCCGAGAACTTGTCAAAGAAATAACTCATATTCACATTACCGTTTATTTCTGAAGTAGAATTATCCTTAGTTAAATGGCGTTGTGGCGTAGAGCAATGGTAATTTAGATCTATTAAGGCACTTTTCCTGGAGACTGATTTCCTAGGAGTCGAATGTTTATTAAAGATGAGCTTTACCATATTCTCATCTAGTATGGCGGTTTTGACGATGGGCGCTTTGGCCACTATATCATCTACTATGTCAGACAAATCACTTCCGTGGACACTTTCATTAGCCAATTTAAAAATGCTTAACAAATGTTTTGACTTACTATTAGCGGAAGTCTTATAATTTTCAATCAATTTAATTGGTCTGTTATCACCATCTAATGACATATTTTTAAAACTGTTGCGCAACGAATTCAATACTTTTGAACATCTTCTTTTTTTACTGGCAACAAAACTGTTAAGAGTCCTTTGTCCTTTACTGTTCGAACAACTTTTTAATTTTCTTTTGAGTTTAACGACCTTCACAGATGGCTTACTGGAATTCAATCCCGGAGTTTTATTTGTTAAATCACAATTTCTTACAGAGTCGGTAAGATTAGCAATTTGGTCTTCCTTTAATTTATTAACTTTTCTGTTATATTTTCTTTTGGGTTTTTCATTTCCGTCACTATCCTGTTTTTTCCTCCTCCCAGATTTCTTTACTTTCTCTGGCTTCTTAATTGATTCTTCGTAAGCTTCGACTATTTCGGGATAGTACCGGCGTAATAAATCTTGGCGCTCTATAGTCGTCCAAGGAATAGTTTTATCTTCACCGTCTACAACATGTAAATAATAAAATTAGATGTGTACTCAAATTCAAACATTGTACGAGTAGGTACACTAAATAAATGGTTTTAAAATAGGTAATGTACTTGCCTTCAAATTGTTCGTCCGAAATTAAGGCTTCATATTGGCCGTCGATATCGGCCCACTGGACCTCGTAACTGGGCACACCTGCAACGAACATTAAACAGGACGGTAAATCGCGCTTCTCCCACAAGCAATACAGGTACTGGCACCATCAAAATACATATGTATCCATTTAGATACAATGTACTCGACAGAGATGTGCATTATGAGCCGTAAAATACATTGTTTCATTACAAGATATATTTTGAGCGCAAAATTATAAAACTACAGTTATTTTAGGTGAAGTAAAGCAGCCGTTTTCTTACAATAAGTAGTTTAAATACCCTTTAATACCTTTAGGGTTTCGTGTCTTCTTGATTTTAACTGGTTGAATAGTTTTGTGAGCTACATTGTCTTGAAGATGCCATTTTGTCAAAAGTGGTAAAAACTTTTGCACACTGTACTTTTCGGACCAATCCAGTTTTGAAGACATGAGTTTCTGAAAATACACCGACATTACCGACAATTGTCACTACATAACAGATACTCTAGATTAATGCATGTAAATTGAAATAATGTAATAATAGATGCAGTTAGAAACCCGTGTACCTATTGGTTTTATTACATCACACATTATCTTATTATACTCCGTTGCAGATAGGATTACACTGAAGGAAAAAACAATATACAAACTGCAACTGCAAGTCCAGGCAAATTCAAGTAAATATATTACGCCAGTACTGTATAATATTTAATTTTTTTAAGACTGTAAATAAATAATATTGACGTTATTTAACAAAATAGGCGTAAAATATTCACCTTTTAATCTGTGTGAGGTAACCCAATAACATTGTTAGTTATATTATTATAATTATTTTACGGTGAAATGCCAAGATGTTCTATCACTTGTCAAAATTGTTGCACTTGGCCCTAGTACTACTTAGTAGTTATGAAATTCCAAACATTACATACAAATCAAGTCCAGTCATCGAACCTGCGACATGGTATTTCCGGGTCCAACAATTTTGCGTTACGGTATTTGAAATCAGTATAACTTAATAACCAAGGCCCGTAACTTTCATGCCGATGACATCAATTTGACGTCACGCTCCAGTTAGGGTGATCCCAAATAGTTTTATTGATAATTATTAATCATTTTAATCATGTACAAATAACTCCAAAAGTAGTATATTTACACGTGAATTTAATCATACCTACTTGATACGTGAAACATAAATAAAATTATTTGATTTGTTTTTGTACATACATTTTATTAAATGATATTGTTAAAACATTTCAATAATTACGTAGAAAACAGAATTGCTCTTTAACGTAATGCTCGTATCGAGTAGGTATTATTTATTTCACCAGTAAATATACTACTTTTGAAGTCATTTGTACATGATTAAAATGATTGACGACTAACGATTAAAAATTATCAATAAAACTATTTGGGATCACCCTAAATGGAACGTGACGTCAAATTGATGTCATCGGCATGAAAGTTACGGGCCCTGTTAATAACAATGAGGGTTTTTGATACTTTTTCTGCCGCTATGGGGAGGTGAGATGGCAGCACTGAGGCGACCCTTTAACAAACTGTCAAAATAAATACGCGCATTTAATTTTCAACATATTTATAGGTTTATTTATTCTGAAAACCATTACTTTAGGCATATTGTTACCTAAAATAAATAAATAAAATAGTTCCAAGTCAATTCTCATGAAATTAACAAAGTTAAAGTAATTATTTTTAATACCAGTGACTTTGCGCGCCTGTTTTATAGCTCCGTCTTCAGTTCGATGACCGTGTAATAGTCGTAATCCATTACAAAATCAATTCTCTTACAAATAAAATAGAATTTCAATATTTTAGGCCCAGGTGCCTATGAATAGTATGAATCTGACAGTTGTCGAGACCAGGTGCGTACGAAGCGCCGCCTGGTGGCAGAAAAATTATCGAAAACCCTCATTGAAGTAGTAGCCGTTACAAAATAATCAAGAAAATATCAATTTTAACTCTGGAACAACCTGTATGTTTTCAGTAGCTCCTGACTTAATAAATTATTCTCAATATAATATTTTATAGTACGACACTTTTTAAGCTTTAATTATTCGCAGATATATGTTTACGTTAATACTAATCCTCCTTGGGTCGCATTCCTAACTGAGGGTCATGACTTCTTCTCATAATTCTTGTTTTGATGATGTTAGGCCATCTGTCTCGCTCGTTTGCAACGTGTAGAGCCTCGTGAACTTTCTAGTCTAGGTTGGTAGATATATATTACTAATCATCATAAACATCAATAATATTAACAAAAAAACAATGTGAACTTCAGGTTTAAGACAGAGCATATTATGAATTAATGCAAGTTCTCAGGTTTTTTTTACTGAAATAAAACTATGAAAACGGATAAACTCGCGTATGAAATAAAACTATGGAAAACTGATAAACTCGCGTATATTAAGTTAGTTGAAGAACTTAAATTCAATTAATATACGGGAGTATAGGTATCCGTTTCCCATAGTTTTATTTACTGGTATAGGTACTTGTACTTACTTACATTTATGTAGTATACGTAGGTTGCCCTGAAAGTTTCGGGAATCGGAAAAAATACGCATTTTAATGAAATAAAAGTACTTTTATTGTTTTTCAAAGTATTCTCCTTTGTGTTTAATACACTTTTTCATTCTCTGAAACCAGTTTTTAAAACAGTTATTGAAGTCTGAAGTGGGGGTTGACAAAATGGCCATTTTATAAGCGTCGACTGCTTCTTCCGCGGTCTGAAAACGCTGACCACGCAACCGATTCTTTATTTTCGGGAAAGTAAAAAAATCGTTGGGACTTAGGTCGGGGCTGTACGGAGGATGGTCCAGTAATTCGACGTTTTGCGCCCTTCAGATAGTCGTCTGTTTTCTGAGCGGTGTGAGGGCTGGCATTATCATGGTGTAGTATAATACGGCGGTTAGGGTTAGTTTTTCGCAGTTCAGCAAAAACAATCGGTAAACAAACGCCTATATACCAATCGGCATTGACAGTTCTTCGATCTTCAAGAGCGATAGTCGCCACGTGCCCCATTTGGAGACAAACGTGGCTACCATTTTTTTGATCGTGCTGCGAGAACCAACTTTTGTCGGCTTCGGTTCGTCTTCGTAAACCCAAACTCGAGATTGGTTTTTCGATTCAGGCTCATATGCGTAAATCCATGATTCGTCACCTGACACAATACTAAAAACGGCATTTGAGCTTCCTCCATTAAATCTTTTTAAAGTTTTGCGGCACCAATTGACACGTACCGTTTTCTGGTCGTCAGATAACAAGTGAGGAATCCACCGGGAAAATAACTTCCGCACGCCCAACTCTTGTTGTAAAATAACTTGTACCTGACTCATTCCAATGCCTAAAGTCTCCTGAATCTCCCGATATGTAACATGCCTATCTTCCTTTATCAGTTGGCGAACAACATCGATGTTTTGATCGGTAACGGCCGTTTTCGGTCGACCCTCACGTACGTCATCCGCAAGAGACACACGGCCACGTTGGAATTCCGAATACCACCTGTATATGGTCGTCTTTGAAGGTGCTTCACTACTAAAAGCAATAGTTAATCGGTCTCCACATTGTTGTTGTGTTAATCCACTTTTAAAGTCATAATAAATCATTGCTCTAAAACTTTCGCGGGACAGCTCCATTTTCACCAGCGACTCAACGACTTTAAAAAACAATTGAAAATCGGACATTGTTTTTTTTTTCTAAGTGGCCAGTGTTTTCGAATAATGAGACTATGCTTGTAAGAAAGAGGTATAACACATGTCAAATATACGTTCCTAAGTATTAAATTCCCGAAATTTTCAGGGCATCCTACGTAGTAATCAAGGATCGGACAAACGCCCGTCTATGTTATAAAATAAAATAAGTTAACATCATGAGATAAGGAAGTCTCTATAGTACGGAACAGAGTTATGTTTTCAAAATGACGGGCGTTTGTCCGCTCCTTGGTGGTAATAAAAATAAATAAAAAAATACCACAAACTGTATCAGACTCGGGCAAGGTTTCTTCAGACAATCCACATCTAATATTTCATGAGTTTCTTCTAAAAATTCTTTCATAACTTTAGGTTCCGGGAACGGCATCCCACAAGACAGTGCCCGAGTGCGCAGCGCCAACTCTCGCTTTACGGCGGTCACTTTCGATCTGTACACAATATTATACAATATAACGTTTTCGATGCCACGTCAAATACAATAGCTGTCACTCAGACCCCGCGTTACCGGAGTGTCGAAATGGAGTATGAACTCTACGCACATGCGTGTAGGTCTATATTACTCCGTGGAGTAAAATATTGGTCTTAAGCGTTGAACCTACGGTGCCGATATATCAGTCATTGGAGTTCAAAAGCTTAGGAATACGAGTAGCATTTATTTTGTTATTTGCGTTCCTTCTTAATATATAAATAAACAAAAGAATCGTAATTAGAACCTGTAGGCTTTAGACGGCATAAGTATTACCAGTTAGTGAGTTATCTATAGTTTTTCCGCAAAACGACATCCTTCGTGCCTATTTTGGATGCAATCCAATTAATTTAATATATGTATAAGATTCATAAGTCTATTTGCTAATGCAAATTCAATAGAATCTGTCAACTTTGTAACGTAATATTTCAAATTCAAATTAATCGAATCGAATATACCTCTTCGAGAGTAAGATAGTAATTAGCGCTAAATTTATAGAAAAACTTAGTTCTATACAGAAATCGCGTAAAAAGAGTCGAATCAACTTTTACACCTTAACTTACAAATGTTTTCCAATGAATACTATCCACATATTTAAATTAAAACGGAAATGTGTTTGTTTAAATGATTTGCCTGAGGTATGCATGAATAAAGAGAGGACAAAAAACAACTCGGCGTGGTCCATCGAGAACCAGGAACCGAGGAAAGCCCAAAGAAAGATGTATGGATGAAATCGGGAAAACCGCTACAGCTGGAAGATTGGCCTAAGAATATAGAAAACAGAAAAAACTGGCTAGTACTCCACTCGAAGGGGGGTCTCTAAAGAATAATATTAACATTAGTTAATTTTTTTTTTTAAAGGTCATACACATTTATTAACAGAAATATAGTAACATAAAGGATAATTTAAAAATAAATAAATAGTTAATAGTTTACTTCTCATATATTATATAATGTACAGAATCAAGAAAGGCTTATAAATATGTTATGTATTTTTTTTATAAATTTATAAATTTAAAATAATTTCTCAAAACTTAAATAAAATTAATAAACAAATATCTTGGGACATCTTACACAAATCAATCTAGTCCTACGGTAAGCTCAATTAAGGCTTGTGATGTGGGTACCAGGCGACGAAATATATAATAGATAGATACATTACAGATACTTAATACATATACAACTTGATAAAATGTCAAGTTGATGTGCCCAATTATACCTACATTCCGATACGATGTTTAATGTTATAAAACTTATATAAACAAAAAACAACAAAAGTTAATATTATTATGACATTTTAGGAATTCATTTCACGACGTGTATACTTGTATAGAATATCATTAACGATTCATGAAAAAGCGGTGGATATAAAAACATATAGGGATAGGGATGGGAATGCTTTTATGCGCTCATATCCTATGTTGTTGGATATCGTTGTATGTATCTATATTATAGATCGTTGAAAGGAATCGGGGTCTTCAAGAACGGTTTTTTTATTAGCAGATTTTTATTGTTTTGCAACTCAAATTGTTTTCTTGCTACATTTGTTTACTCAGAGAGGCCGAGTGGTTTAGGTATCAGCCGCGAAAGCTGAGGACGTGGGTTCAAATCCCACCTCCAGCGTTGGAAATCTTCGGTATTTTTTCTTTTGTATATGACATCTAACAAATATTAAAATTAAATTTATTATTTTCGGATAATTTCTCCATTAATGAATGTAAATTAAAAAATGTTATATCTTTGAAGCCGTCAATAAAACAATACGACAAAAAACACATAATAAAGTCGCCGTTAAACCTTTTTTAGCTAATTCGACAAATTGTAATTTCTTCAGTCGCAAGCCCTTGCAAGAGCCAAGAAAAAAATAACCAGAAAAGGCAACGTCACCAAGTGGTCCAAAACTCATCCATAAATAATATTTACCTAACCTTCAATTCTAATATTTAAAAACTGCCCATAGTGCAAGATTGTCAAAAAAGTGTAATGTAATGGAACCTTCAGAACACGAATGTCTTTCACTTGGCTGTATAATTTAAATTATTCAGCTTTGAAAAAAATGCCTCGTACCACGCGGTTTAAAGCCCCGAGGGGCGAAAAGGTAAACAAGTCTAAACAAAACAATAATAACCTTTAATGTTGCGACTGCCTCAGTACCTGCAAAGTTTAGTCATAAATTGCGACCTCTTTGTGATTAACATATTTTTTGCAACAAATACACGCATGAATATTAACTTAAAAACGTAAATATTATAACAAAATTAACTAATGTTAATAATGTATTAAATCAATGAGTATGATATACACCGTGATCTCTAATAACCCGAAAGATTTTAACCACGCATTTTTGATGTAAAAACAAACAAAAAATATTATATGACTTTTGTCATTTTTGACGAAAAAAAAATTTTTTTTAATTTTTTTTCAATTGTTATTTCATTTTTGAATGTATTTTAACATAAAATGTAAAAGTTATTCATGAAACTAGCACTTACAAAGAGTGTTAAGGTTTTTTTTACAAAAACCTCATTTTTAAAAGGTTTTATTTCTCACTTTTCGACATCTATTAATGAGGTTAGTGAGACTATTCCCCATAATGGCACCAACGCCGTTAAAAATACCTTTTGTACCGAGTTACAAGTAGAATTTATGTTTTTTTAAATTGGTAATAACTCTGAAACTAGGCGATATCCAGAAAAGTTTATACGAAATTATAGTTTCTAAATGTGGTCAGGAACACACTGTTAAAATCTTTCGGGTTATTAGAAATCACGGTGTATAATATCGCGATCGCTCACATAAATTTAATATAATTTTGTGTGTACCTTGGTATAAAAGATACCACTGTGTAATTGCAATGACTCAATTAGCCCCATTTTTGAAGGTAATCATAATCAATGATTTCATATTTATCTCATTATGGCCTTTGGAAATTCATAGGTACAACTATTCTCAAAGTCTTTCTCTATACTGAAAGAATGAACCGAATTGTGTTTTCATTGTAATATACGAATAACGGTTACGGAACAACGCGGCGGACAGGAAAATATTTATAACGGTTTCACGTTCGACTAAAAATTTGAGGCAGATCTAAAACGGATATTCTAAAATATAATTTTCTTCTACTACGCCGCGCCGCCTCGTCTGGTTCACACTAACGTAGTTTATTTTGGAAATAAAAAATAAAAAATCGTCGCATGAAACGAGATGCAGCGGACACTAAATTTACAAATACGACATAAAATAACATGTTCCGTCGAGACTCTAACCCGAGCTCTTGTGGTTATACAGGGTGTTTTTTTTTCGACCGTTCAAATTCTACGTAGTGAATGTGTAGGTCATACTCACCATTCATACAAATTGGCGGCATTACGCCGGCCGAAATGTATGAAACAGCTGATTTTTTTTTCGCGATTTCGACTTTGTCCCCATAGTAAAAGTTGGTCAGTATGACCTACACATTCACTACGTAGAATTTGAACGGTCGAAAAAAAAAACACCCTGTATTACCACGTAACGCCATGAAAGCATACACTAATGTGTGAAATTGTATAAATATAATTATAATTTGTCGAATAGTCTATGCAAATTAGATATAAAATTTGCAAGTGGTGTCTGCCAAGAAAATTCGCGCTAAACTGTACAGAGTTTAACATATCCACAATAGCAAACATTATAGCTGATTATTGATTAACATAATGTTGATTGTAGCGCGATTTAGACATGAAGCAAAGGTTTCCTGTTGATTTAGCGCAAACTACTATTCAAAAGTAAATACACGGGTGCACAAGATACGCAGAACTTTAATTAGTAATAGAATTTGATTACCTAATTTATCCTACTTTCTGAGTCATTTTAGTACAAAAATCGGCCCGCCTTAAATATGCACATTTTCTTCCGCAACAAACGTACATCGCCACCTGTGGCGTCGAACACAATAATGTAAAGAAAAGAAAAATTAACCTTCCTTGCCGTGCCGGCTCACAAATCCACGTAGTTTGCAAAACGAACTACAGGTGGCGTAGCTTGGTGTAAGTGTTGAGGCATAGAATAATACCCTCACTCACTTGCATAGCGTGATTGATATGTCCGCCACCTATTGGGAATACTCTTCAACACTGGATATTTAACCCCAACCACCTTGACCCCACATTTGCCGCGCTAGAAGCGACCGCCGAAATTAAGAATATCTACAATATTAAATAGCTTATTAGGTAGACATTTTGTTTCAATCTCTGTTTCTTTTATTGATTTTGGAGCCTGAAACTTCCAAAAACGACCAATTCATACAAGTTTATAGCAATAAAAAAATGTCACTAACTTGTGTCCCTTATCCTCGCAACCTCGGTGCGTGGCGCACACAGGACACCCGTTCTTGGCGTGCGCGCGCCCGACGTGCCCGCAGCGGTCGCAGCGGCCCGGCGCAGTCACCCAGCGAGTCTTCTCTTCGAAAAGCTCAGGGTCACTTACCCATGAGACTAGCCTAGTTAACAGATTGTACCTACAGTTACTGTCTCATACTTATGTCAATTTAATTGCCCTTGCAACAAAAATAAGAAATATGGATCTATATAAGATTTACCTGGATATAATATCTTTGTCAGGAATTGTATGCAAAAACGACAAAACAGTGGTTATCGAGGACCCACACGCCCCGAGACCGTAGTCGCATCCACACAATAGAGCTAGGGCGACCATTTTGTTGCGACCGAAACCTACAAAGATATACGTACATTAATAGGTATCTCTTCTCTAACAAGTATCTACGTAAACAATTGAAATTCACTGCGATCAAAATTGAAACTAGTTATTTTTGTTTTCTAAGGACTGATTTTTCAATTGTCAGTTAACAGTATCTGTCAGATAAACGCTAGCTCTATCCTGTTTTGACTGATGACTTTAGAAAAGGATAGTTATAATTTTAACTAACGAATAAGTTTATCTGGCGATTGAAAAATCAGCCCTAAGTAGATTAGGTTGTTGTAGGTAGCTACTTATTAGATACCTACTTGCTTATAATTTTTAAACACGTAATACAAAGCAACATCCCTTTCGGTAATAGGTACCAATGTCACCAAAACGAGTTATATTTCTAAACAAAAAATTAATGTGTTCATTCACGTCCAATTCAAAAGGTAATATGATCGCAAGATTCTTAAACCACATTTGCCTATCCCATTCCTCGGTCTAGGATTGATTAAAGAAATCATTTGCTGAGTACCTAAGCCGAGTAATTCAATTTAAGTTTTTACCAGCTGAGCACTCTGTGATTAATTTCGTTAATTATATTTACATCGATTTTTAAATAAAATACGAGACACATCTGCTTAGGTAGGTACTGAATGTGTTTTAGGATTTTATAGGTACCCATGGGAACAGGAGGTAATGTGACGTAAAGGAATTATTTTGAAGATACTCCTTATTTTTGTATACCACAATGGTATAAAAAAATTACAACAAGTATTACAGCCTCCCCTTGAACACAAATGATCTTCAACCCAAATGAATTCTAAAGTACTAACGCATTTACATAGTTGTATTGTGTGTATAAGTAAAATATAGCTACCTACTTAGAAAAAATTGATTCTTACCATTATTAATAAGGAACCGCAAATATTTAGTTAAACAGATACTTTCCACAATAAACCAATTTGTTTGGAATCCAGTACAAAAATTGTATAACATACCTAACATAATTATGTAGAGATTCTTACCATTACTTTGAAACATTTTCTCGGCGTCATAGCAGTCGATCGAGCCTTGCATGGCGCCGCCGCCCGACGCACTAGACACGCTAAAGTTGCGATATACGCGTCGCGCGCCATACGCGAAACAATCAGAGTCCTGGGATACCACGGCGTCCACCAACTACATTTCAATGATATGAATGATATGAAACTATACTACAAATAGAATTCAATTAGATTTATTATTTCATTTGTCTTTGTTATATTCATCATTAATATCAGAGAATTATATGGGACCAACATCGAAAACTTACATGGAAAATTGACTTTTCCATACTATTGAACTCTCTGACCACTCATTTTCCATGAGGGGTTACATTTTTTCAAAGATATTTTGATGTTGGTACTATACTGAATGTTCATAGTAATGTTTGGTAGACTCGGTTAGTAGTGTGAAGGATCGTCGTTCAGTTCCACACTGTATATCTCAAGGATCTCGCAAACGGCTCAGGCGATTTCTAAGAATCTTACGCAATTTATAGGGGTTATTAGGGGTAACAACAGTCTTACTTATATCGCGCAAAAGGAAGCATTTTACAAGTTTAGCAATGTACCAGTTAACACTCTCATGAAAACATGCACAAGCTAAAAATTACAAGCTAGAAATTCTAGAAAACTTTATTACTTGTGTGTTTTTTAGTTTCTCCATCATATCTAAGTATGTTATTCAGAGATAAGTTAATGCTAAAAAACTAAAGTGAAACACAAAAATATTAAATACTAACACCTTGAGCATTTAGCTGAGCACAAGTAGCCTCAGCCTCCCCTTTTCCTTTTATACATCTTACACCCATTGACTTCAACAATGTCTCA